>CM031943.1:1290000-1347500 GCA_018749465.1 Paracanthobrama guichenoti
AAAAGAAAACTAAATAATATAATTTTTGTGCATAATACATAATAATCCATCCTGCTGTTTTGCAATTTTATTCAATTTGTGTAAAAAAAAAAATTGGTGGCCTAATTAAGAGTCAAGAAAATGTGAGAAAAAGAAAATAAATAAATAAAAAAAAAAAAAAAAAAAAAAAAATAATAATAATAATAATAATAATAATAATAAAAAAATTTAAATTTAAAAAATAATAACATAATTTTTGTGCATAATACAAAATAATCCATTTGGCTGTTTTGCAATTTTATTCAATTTGTGTAAAAATGTTTTGGTGGACCGATTAAGAATGAGTTGAGAAAATGTGAAAAAAAAAAAAAAAAATAAAAAAAAAAATAAAATAAAATAAAATAAAATAAAATAAAATAAAATAAAATAAAATAAAATAAAATAAAATAAAATAAAATAAAATAAAATAAAATAAAACAAAACAAAACAAAACGACCCACAGTGGTTCAACTGGTTAGCTTGATGGGATTTGGGTACGTGTGAGTTGGTCAGGCTGGGAGACTGGCTAGTCAAGCCGCTAAAACAGTTTAAAGAGCAAAAAAACATCTTTGGATAATTTAAGCCATTTTTTCATCAGGGTCAAAAGAGCATATGAGCATATGAGCAATGTTGCAGTGTCATAAATAAAAACAAAATATACATAAATATCCATACATGTTGTGCATGCATCATAATGAATTATATATCTTTCACTGACCTTTGCGCATATATTTCAATCAATCATGCAATTATAGACACACGTCTCTCTGAAGTTCATAAGCTTCTCATCATGGAGCCGTGTCTGTGGAAAATCTGTCATTCATTTGGTTGGTTTGCAATTTAATTGAATTACTCAATTTGTGTAAAAATGTTTTGGTGGACTGATTAAAAATGAGCCAAGAAAATATGAGAAAAAATTATAAAATAAAATAAAATAAAAGAAATAATGTTTGGTCATAATACATCAACAAATTTGATCCATTTGGCTGTTTTGCAATTTTATTCAATTTGTGTAACTGGTGGATTGATGAGCCAAAAATGTGAAATAAAAATAAAATAAAATAAATAAATAAAATAATGTCTTTGCATAATACATCAACTAGTGTTAACTACTTCACATCTGTATAGGTAGAAAGAAAAATTGACCTAGATTAACCAATGCTGTAAAAGTATTTTTCATTGTTAGTTTATGATACCGACTGCATTAACTAAATGTAAAAAAGAAAATATAATAAAGGAAAATAAAAGAAAAATATAATGAAATAAAATAAATAACACATTTTTATATTAGTTCAGGTTCAAGAATCTCTGGCAATGCTTGACTTTTTGTAGTTGTAGATACAGTCATGAAGTCATAAAGACAGCTATCACAGGCACGCTGCTGGCATGACGGTCCAGGTCAACACTATGCTCTAAGATGCCTAGTTGTGGCCAAGTATTAAGGCAGAGTTGCATGTTCAAAAAATAAGATGTGAGGAGAGCAATGAAACGTGTCCAAAATGCAGACAAAGCAAGAGCAATAAAAACTAGTAAAGTTGACAAAGACACACGAAAGTTTGAAAGTTTTATAAGCTTTAAATTTAGTGAAGTGGAAAGAGAAAGACATTGTTAACATTAATCAACATGTTTATAACACTTTGGCAGCATGATTTAGCACTTTTTGCAAACAAGTAGCATTTTGCTATCATGTTTTAACACATTGTTAGCATGAATTAGCATGTTTTGCTAGCATGGTTTCTCACGCTGATAGCATGAATTAGCAAATTTGCTAGCATGGATTAACATTGTTGCTAACATGTTTTCTCACGCTGACAGTATGAATTAACATATTGGTAACATGAATTAGCATTCTGCGATCATGATTTACCATATTTGCTAGCATGATTTGCTAGTATATTGTAATATGTTGCTAGCATTAATTAGCCAGTTTGCTAACATGTTTTATCATGTTGCTAGCATTTTTTTAACATTGTTTAACATTTTGTTAACATTTTTAGCATGAATGAACATGTTCATAGCGTGATTGATCATGTTAACAATATTTAACATGTTTTGCTAGCATGATTTAACTGTTGATAACCTGTTTTAGCAAGAATTAGCATATTGCTAGAATGATTTAACACACTGCACTAGCATTTTTAACATGATTTACCATTTTGATAACATTTTTTTAATGTGTTGTTAACATTAATTAACATGTCGGTAGCATGTATTAACATGTTGTTAGCATGAATTAGCATTTTTGTTAGTGTGAATTAGCATGTTGGTTGCATGAATTAGCATTTTCTTAGTGGGAATTAACATGTTGGTAGTGTGAAGTAGCATGTTGTTAGTGTGAATTAGCATGTTGGTAGCGTGAAGTAGCATGTTGTTAGTGTGAATTAGCATGTTGGTAGCGTGAATTAGCATTTTCTTAGTGGGAATTAGCATGTTGGTAGCGTGAAGTAGCATGTTGTTAGTGGGAATTAGCATGTTGGTAGCGTGAAGTAGCATGTTGTTAGTGTGAATTAGCATGTTGGTAGCGTGAATTAGCATTTTCTTAGTGGGAATTAGCATGTTGGTAGTGTGAAGTAGCATGTTGTTAGTGGGAATTAGCATGTTGGTAGCGTGAATTAGCATTTTCTTAGTGGGAATTAGCATGTTGGTAGTGTGAAGTAGCATGTTGTTAGTGGGAATTAGCATGTTGGTAGTGTGAAGTAGCATGTTGTTAGTGGGAATTAGCATGTTGGTAGTGTGAAGTAGCATGTTGTTAGTGGGAATTAGCATGTTGGTAGTGTGAAGTAGCATGTTGTTAGTGGGAATTAGCATGTTGGTAGTGTGAAGTAGCATGTTGTTAGTGGGAATTAGCATGTTGGTAGTGTGAAGTAGCATGTTGTTAGTGGGAATTAGCATGTTGGTAGTGTGAAGTAGCATGTTGTTAGTGGGAATTAGCATGTTGGTAGCGTGAAGTAGCATGTTAGTGTGAATGAACATTTTGCTAGCATGTTTTTCAGCTAGTTGCTAGGCTGTGTTAGTGATAGATATGTAGTGGATGAAGCTTAAATACTCCATTAGAGTTTACGTATTGTTACATTCCATGTGTGTTTTGTATTGTTTTTGGGTTTGTTTTGTTTCTCTTTCTCTTTTTCTCTGTTTCCTTAGTTATTCTTTGAAACATCATCGGACTAACACGGCTGTCCAATGTAGCGTCATCACGCTATAGGCAATGAATGACGTTCGACGCAGAATGAGTGATGTTCGACCAATCCGCTGACGTGCGGATGTTAAAAGGCCCCAGTTGTTATGAATGGGCAGTGAGCAGATCAGCGCGAGCTCTCACTCATCTCTTGTGCTTTTGAGCGGCCCGTAAAGTCAAGAGTACCAGGATCATCTGTGAATGTTTGCTCCGTTGTTTCCGAGTTCGTTTGCCTTTGTGTTTGTTTGATGTGTTAACACACTAGAGAGAAAGTAAACACTCGGTAAAGTTTTGAGACCCAATTGTTTAACGTTAGTTGTTGTTTTGAGTTTGTTTGTTTTGTACTTTTTGGGTAGGTAGTTTTGCTCAGTGTTAGTTCGATAAAAAGAGACATCGCCCTCAAATGCATTTTTGTTTTTGTAGTAAGTGTAGTTTACTTATGGCATCGCATACGCTGAAGATTTCGGTTTTGTTTCTACATTTTTCTTTGTGTGAGTTAGTTTAAAGGTTTGGGTTAATCATGGGGTTTTTGTTTTGATGATTTCATTGATTTGGGCGACTCTTGTTGTTATTGCATTCGGTTTCTTTACCTTCCCATGTGTTTCTATTATTGGTTTGTGTTATCTCTTTACTAATAATAACCTAAACGGTACTAATTTTGCTTGTTGATTGTTTCTGTTGCTCGCACACCTCACGCAAATGTTGCGTCATCATCCCTTTTACATCTTTTAAGCACATAACAGTATTAAAAGTTTTGACCCCCACAATGTAAGTCTATGGACTGATTTTTAATCTTCATTTTTGGGATTAATCTTTAATCTTCATCAGAACAGTCTGAAGGTCTGACCTGAGTTTGAAGGATGTAGAGTTAAAACTCTAGGGGGAGATACTGTTGAAATGTTGGCTCAGAAGAAGAAGAAGAAGAAATGACATTCCTCATACAGTAACATACAGTGCAAATATGGATTATAAGGAAGCGCGCAATAAGGCCGGTGTTGACGTGGTGTTGTAGTTCTTATCAAACACTCAAAGGGAAAATAACACACGTGAAACAGCATTTTCTGTTCTTTCACAGGGTTTTGAACACGTAATGTAGCATTATGGTCCATAAATGAAGAGGATAAAACGTTTAATTCTCACAGACACGGCTGTGAAAGTTCACACATGAAGGAACTAGAGAATGAAACCGCTGTATTATAACACACGACAGCTGCTAAAACATTGTTTCTGCAGATAAAGCACAAATTTATGATGTGAATATCTCACCTTGAATGAGACGTGCTACTCGATTGAAAAGCTTTATCAGCACAACAGGGCCTTTTTGTAAATGTTCAGAATAGTTTCACCGTATTATGATCAAGACAGATAAAAAGATATTTTAAAGGTGTTCCTATTGTTCAGATGTTCAGATGAGAATTCATGTTTTTGATTGTTATTTTGTCTCCCATTCATTAGGAGAACGCAATGCATGGAATCTCTTAGGAGAATCTGATGAAATGAGATCTCTGACTTTCGATTGCAGCCTTTGGAAAATCCGAGCGCATTTGAGACGCTGTTGAGATCTCGTATGAAACCGAGACGTGTGAGACTATCAGGGCAGAAGATTTCAGAAAACGCCTCCATTTTCTCTCCGTGCTGTGTGGAAGACATTAAGGAGAGCTCATATGTGACCTGTGTTATTGTAACATCCAGTCCACTGGAGGCAAGGTTTCAGAACCCAAGTGCAGTTTATTAAACTCAAAATCCAAACCACAAAACAAAGATATAAACAAAAGACTTGGCTTGACAGAACTAAACTTGACTGGGCATGAACAGACTTGACAAACTTGGCAGACACTCACCATCAGTGGTTACAAGATCAATACAAGACAAGGACACCTGTGAACTAATGATGAGACAATTAGCCAATGACAAGACACGACACATGAGGGCATGGGAATCACAACCCAAAACACAGTTTTAGTATTATTTATAGTTTTATTAACATTTTAAATTTGCATTTTTTTTTTTTTTTTTCAATTTTCATTTTAATTTTAGTTTAAGTTTTAGTAGTTTTGTTATGTCATCATTTTACTTAGTTCTTTTTAAATAATAATATTTACATCTTAATTGTTTTAGTTTTTATTTATTTAAAATTAGTCATTTTAGTACTTATTCCATTCCAAGGAAACATTAATATTGCAGTATTTATTATAAAAGATTTATCTGTGCACATAATTTTTTTCATTAATATGCCTCATAATCTTTAATCAGAATAACTTCCCCTCCCTCTTACAGCGACATCTCTTCTCTGATCTGATGATGAGGGCGGGGCCTCCTGTCACTCACAGGAGATCCACCAATGGCAAACCACGACCATCCAATCAATACCCATTGGACAAAATTAAGCCCCACCCTACATTTGTTCTTGTTCCAGAAGCCATTGATTTCACTCCGATACTCACAATAGGGAAAAGATTTCGTTTCATGCCATAGTTAACTAAATGTTTAGTCCCATCGAATTGTTCCCTATCCCCTGCACTATGTGCCATGTAGAAAATAGTAAATGTGTGAAAAAGTCAGCGATTTCATCTGATTGCATCTGTTTATAATGTAGGGGGCAGGGCTTCAGATTCTAGAGAGCATTTGATTGGACAGAAAATCTAATGAGAAGCTGAAGTGCAGAGTGATGTCATTGGCAGAAGTGAGAGACTAAGTTTTGAATGCTTATATCTTCTAAATGTGAATTTTGTCATTGTTTTGGAGCACACTAGCTTATAGATAACAGTGAGGCTAACATATTCATACTAAAAGCCCCAAAAAATACAATAATTCTGATTACATGGGGACTTTAATTTTAGTTTTACGTTTGGTTTACGATAATAACCCTGTATGTGACTTTTTGAGTCCAGGGATGAAGAATAAGGGCATCAAAATCTGTGTGTTGACATTCTAAATATAATTTACTCGCATCTGGGAATATGTGCAGATCACTTTGAGCGGTCAGGTTTGTCCTTGGCTACCTGAAGGCTTCTCAGAACGCTGCGCTCCTGAGCTAAAATTAACACCGCCCATAAAAGCAATGGTCTGTAAAAACACAAGCAAACAAAGGTCAGATAAATTAGAGTTGCCAAGTGGTGCGTGCAAAGACACTCAGGATGGAATGCAGAAGTTGCTCAGGTTATTCTGGGATACGGGATGCCATATGTTGGACTCTGGGAATACTACACCAATCAGGCATAACATTATGACCTAATATTGTGTTGGTCCCGTCTGACCCGTCGAGGCATGGACTCCACTAGACCCCTGAAGGTGTGCTGTGGTATCTGGCACCAAGATGTTAGCAGCAAATCCTTTAAGTCCTGTAAGATACGAGGTGGGGCCTCCATGGATCGGACTTGTTCAGCACATAACGCAGATGCTCGATTGGATTGAGATCTGGGGAATTTGGAGGCCAAGTCAACACCTCAAACTCATTGTGCTTCTCAAATCTTTCCTGAAGCATTTGTGCTTTGTGTCAGGAGCATTATCCTGCTGCAAGAGCCACAGCCACCAAGGAATACCGTTTCCATGAAAGGGTGTACATGGTCTGCAACAATGCTTAGGTAGGTGGTACGTGTCAAAGTAACACCCACATGGATGGCAGGACCCAAGGTTTCCCAGCAGAACATTGCCCAAAGCATCACACTGCCTCCACCGGCTTGCCTTCTTCCCATAGTGCATCCTGGTGCCATGTGTTCCCCAGGTAAGTGACACACACGCACCCGGCCATCCACGTGATGTAAAAGAACATGTGATTCATCAGACCAGGCCACCTTCTTCCATTGCTCTGTGGTCCAGTTCTGATGCTCACGTGCCACTGTTGGTGCTTTCAGCGGTGGACAGGGGTCAGCATGGGCACCCTGACTGGTCTGAGGCTATGCCGCCCCATACGCAACAAACTGCGATGCACTGTGTATTCTGACACCTTTCTATCAGAACCAGCATTAACTTGAGCAATTTGATCTACAGTAGCTCGTCTGTTTGATCGGACCACACGGGCCAGCCTTCGCTCCCCACGTGCATCAATGAGCCTTGGCCGCCCATGACCCTGTGGCCGGTTCACCACTGTTCCTTCCTTGGAGCACTTTTGATAGATCCTGACCACTGCAGACCGGGAACACCCCACAAGAGCTGCAGTTTTGGAGATGCTCTGACCCAGTCGTCTAGCCATCACAATCTGGCCCTTGTCAAACTCGCTCAAATCCTTACGCTTGCCCATTTTTCCTGCTTCTAACACATCAACTTTGAGGACAAAATGTTCACTTGCTGCCTAATATATCCCACCCACTAACAGGAGCCGTGATGAAGAGATCATCAGTGTTATTCACTTCACCTGTCAGTGCTCATAATGTTATGCCTGATCGGTGTATATATAGGTTCCACCAACACAACTAAATTTGATGGGGAAATCAGGTAGAAATAGCTCTTTAACATAACAATTGCAGGTTATCACTTTTTACAGTGTATACAATATGCAATTTTGAACTCAGCAACTGTGTGAAAAATAGTATGTGAAACACAATATGCAAAAATATTAGAAATATGCAAATTTTTCACATGAATTCATTGCATGCATAATTAATTCAATAGTGACTAGTTATCTGCACAGAAATTAAATGGCCTGTTTGCTAATTGAATGCAATTTGTGTAAAAATGTTTTGTTAGTCTGATAAAAGTGAGAATGAGAAATGAAATTAAAAGAAATTAAAATGGTAACACATTACAATAAGGTCTCATTTGTTAACATCAGTTAATGGATTAGCTATCATGAATTAACAATGAGCAATATTCAGTCTTTAGGTATATTGTCAATATTAACGTTAATGCTGTTTAACAAAAATGTTCATGTTAGTTCACAGTGCATAAACTAATGTTACAAATACAAATGTTGATCCTAAAAATGCATTAAATCTTATATAATATATTTAAGTCACACACACACACACACATACATATTTGTATATGATTGTTACTTTATGATAACTAATGCATTAACTAATGTTAACAAATTTAAGCGTATAAGCGAAAATAAAATGAAAATAAAAACAATTAACTAAATAAATAATATTCTGATTCAATCTTCACCTTGGAAATGGAAGGTCAAGTCAAATTGCATTCTGGGATACAGTATCGTTCTGTTAAATACTGTACATTTGGTAAATATAGTAGGTCTAGTGATACGAACAATGTGTTTGGCGAAATGCAGACATTGGAAAATAAGACATGTTTGCTCTGTGCTCTGTCAGTTATTAGTTATATAAAAACAGATGACCATTGATGCAATGATATTGAGATGTTGCACATTCCCGGCAGAAAAACAAAACAAAAAACAGACCCAGAATAAACAGTCTTCAGTTGTTGTTGTTGTGGGTGTGGGTGTTGTGCAGTTTTATCTTACGACATCTCATACAAATATGACTCCACGTAGCTCGGCTTACAGTCAGTTTGACAGACAGCTTTTAACCCGTACTTGTCTTCATCCATCACTAAACCCTCATGGTAGATCCTATTTCCAATCCTGAATAAATAACAACAAAACATTGATAAGGTTTGAAATCATTCATATGGTTGTCAGCTGGACAAGCAGGGGGCAGCATGCAATTTTCCAACAGAGTTTGGTGGTGAATATTGTTGTAATTTTGGCATTGGTAATTAGTTTACTTTGGGAAAGTTGTCGTTGTGTAATATTCTACATGAAAGGTTAAAAAAACATGTCTTAAACACCAACTGCACTGTGACGATTACTTTGACAAGCACGCAGCAGTATAGACTGCATAATTTATAAGAAAGTGACAAGACGTTGTTTATAAAGTTTTTACATGAAAGGCTCCAAAAGTTGTTGCTGTTATCTCCTAATTCCCCCAATCCTCCTCATGCATTACAATATGTTGGTGTCAGTCTACATGGCGGATGAAAATAGTAGAGGGAAAAAACAAAAAGAAACTTCTGAGAAACTCAAATGTGGTTGCATAAAAGTCTAAGATATATATATATATATATATATATATATATATATATATATATATATATATATATATATATATATATATATATATATACATACACATACATACATACGAGCAGGCACACCATTATGACGGTTACCGGTTATGCCGGTTTCACACTGCACGTGCAAGCAGTACAAATTTGCATAATGCACGCTTACAGTCTTCATTGGCTGACCATGAACAATGTCAACTTTGCCCAACCCTCAAACAATGTAGTTGTAGCTGAGACTGGAAGAGTTTGGTTTGTGCTGTTGACGTGTCGTGAAGATACCGTTTTCAGCGCTGCAAATCCACTTTGATGCACTTCTTAAGGATGAGGACTCACGCTGGAATTGATATGGAAAAACTGACACCAACATTACTGTTCGTATCACTGTGTAAGTGCTGAGGAAGACCCGGAGCTGAAATTAAGATATGGTTATAGAGGTTTTGTTTCCGACATGTCCTGTACGTGGTCGACAAATCACAACAGACTGGGCCGTCTGTCCAGTCAGAGTAGAGTAGACTCTTGGAAAGGAGGGGTTTAGAGAGACCGAATCTTTGATCAAACCGTTTTCAGACTCTTTGAGAAATGAATTGATATGCATTGTATGTTATAGCCGCGTTTCCACCAAAATTACCCAGAAAAGTTTTTCCCAGGAACTTTTTCCCCCCAGTCCTGTTGCTGTCTGCGTTTCCATTGTGGTCTAAAGTACCACGAAGATTAAGCTAATTAGTCTGGTGACGTAGGACTGTGTGCGATTTTTCAGTTCCTGGGGAAAGTTCCTGCGGTGGAAACGCGGCATATGAGAAAATAGTTTTTGACCTTTCATGTAAACTACACTGAAAAAAAAGTCGGATTTACATGATTGAATTGTGTACATTGGTCCCAAATGAATCAATTAAGTTAAACAACCATAATCTGTTCATGTAACTTCAACATCATGGAATGAATACATTTTAAGTGACCCAAATAAGTAGTGAATTTTATGTAGCTCCCTGAGAATTTCATATTCATTCATGCACTTCAAAATGTTATACAACTGAATTATAATACTGCACTAGCTAGTAATTTTAGCTAACAATAACATTAGCATCTTAAATGCTAAGCATTAAAAGCTCCTTCAGCTAAGCCATTACGACATTAGTTGTTTTAGTCCACAGCCTAAGCAAATGCTCCACTCTTCTCCACAATGGTAATCCACTGTAATTTAAATTGTTCAAATAATTCCAACATATTTGAATGTTAAACACTATTAAACACAATCAGGTCTCCCCTTTCTCATCTTGCTCAAAAATACATAAAATAACACTTTTACATATAAAATAACAACATTTACTCTCTCGATTTAGCCATATGCAAATCAAGCCCCGCCCAGTTTCAGTTAATGCAACACAAATCATTCATGTTATCTCAACACAAACGGATTAAGTAAACTTCAGTTTGATTTATATTTAAGTGGATTGAACACAATCAAATTAAGTTAGGACAAAATGTATAGCAATTATGTTGCTTTAGCTCATTTTAATTAAGAAATTTGAACAAGCAGTAAAAAATATATATTTTTTTTCAGTGTAGGTTTCATGTCTACTTCAACTTTCCATGAGGAGACGAGTGAAGCGGCACTTATAGCTTCCCATTTCTAGGACACGCATATTTCATCACTGGACTTTCACGGCACAAATCGGCACAATGCCAAATGATTTTGTCTCATTATAACAGTGGAAACAACTTAAAATACGCAGTCAATTAAGAGTAAGTAAGAGTAAATAAGAGTAATCCATCATTTGAAACTGTAAAGGGTCTGTTTTTATTTAATATACAAAACATTCTTTTGTAAAATAAAGAAAACAAACAGGATCCCTTTTGTGCCGGTCCGGGTTTCCTTTCCGTGAAGTTTCTGTGGAGTGCATCACAAAAATGAATGGAAACTCAGCATATAGGCTACTAGCAAGCTTGTTTTGGGTTGGAACATAGATTGTCTCTTCTTTTTCTGCTCTTTTTCCTGTGGTGGTGGTTAGCAAACAGTCTGCAATGATTGCACCATTACTGGGTGCGCCCCCTTCTGGATTGGAGTGTGGATCGGCTGCGACTGACTGTATTCGTCATCTGACTGTATGCACCAAACCATGACAGTTCAGGATGAATACATGTACCATTACACCCCTAATGTAAAAGCCATTTTTATTGTAAGAGACCTCCAAAAACAAAATGAATAACATTTAAAATAGCATAATAGGGCCACTTTAAGAACTGATCATTGAAAGAATCTTTGGGGAACCAAAAATGGTTGCCATCACTGTGAAAAACCCCTTTTGGAAGCTTTATTTTTAAAGCCACTCAGATCATTTTGGAAAATTTGATGAGAAATGTTGATGAGTTCATAATGAGACTTCTGACTTTTCATTGCAGACTTTGTGTCTTGGTAAATCTGAGAACAGAAAAGCTAACATCTGAGAAGTTTTGCGGTTCGTGCTCCATTTGCAGTCTAAGGGAAACGATTGAGATATTAAGGAGATCTCGACGGGATGCACTGACAGACGAGCATGCTTCGAGTGGTTCCAGGTGAGGCATGTAACAGTAACTACAAAGAACACATCATTTAGTCAACGACTCAATGGTTTACTAACAAGTAGCGAAGACGTCCTGTTGATATGCATCGTTAAATCATCACTCAACGACAGAAGAAAAGCTGAAAGCTACATGCTGATCTCTCTAATGTTTCATCTGAGTGTCACTTTCACAACCGACAACGTCTCCACACTGATGTGATGCTGAGGGAAGCGATGTGTCTTTCAGCACATTAAAAGAGCAGGATGAAATGAAGCCATGCCGCGCTGTCATAAATGAGTAACGGTCCTGTTAGATAACGCCCTGTGGGCTCGACTTTGGTAGACGGAGCGCCAGTGATTTGTTCACACTATATCACGACATGGATAGTTTCTCATTCATGATCGTTAAAAACACTTTGTTTGTATTATTTTATAATGCAGCTGTCAAAATAAATCATTAGTCATCACTATTTCAACCCGTTTTAAAAGAGGACAAAACAGTCACAGTAAAGTCAGCCATGTTTCCTGTTAAATATAACATCTGACATAATTAATTGCATTTAGTGGTTAATAAAATAAAAATAATATACTATATTGCCAAAAGTATTGGGACACCCCTCCAAATCATTAAATGGATGTGTTCCAATCACGTCCATGGCCACAGGTGTATAAATCAAGCACTAGGCATGCAGACGCTTCTACATGCATTTGTGAAAGAATGGGTCGCTCTCAGGAGCTCAGTGAACTCAAGCGTGGTACCGTGATAGGTTGCCACCTGTGCAATAAGTCCATTCCTGAAATTTCCTCACTACTAAATATTCCACGCTCAACTGTTAGTGGGATTATAACAAAGTGGAAGCAATTGGGAACAACAGCAACTCAGCCACAAAGTGTTAGACCATGTAAAATCACAGAGTGGGGTCAGCGCATGCTGAGGGTCACAGTGCGCAGAAGTCACCAACTTTCTGCAGAGTCAATAGCTACAGACCTTCAAACTTCATGTGGTCTTCAGATTAGCTCAAGAACAGTGGCTGAGCAGCTCATCCAAGCCTTACATCACCAAGTGCAATGCAAAGCATGAGATGCAGTGGTGTAAAGCATGCCGCCACTGGACTCTAGAGCAGTGGAGACATGTTCTCTGGAGTGACCAATCGCGCTTCTCTGTCTGGCAATCCGATGGACAAGTCTGGGCTTGGCGGTTGGAGAACGGTACTTGCCTGACTGTATTGTGCCAAGTGTAAAGTTTGGTGGAGGGGGGATTATGGTGTGGGTTTGTTTTTCAGGGGTTGGGCTTGGCCCCTTAGTTCCAGTGCACAAAGCGTCGGTCCATAAAGACATGGATGAGCGAGTTTGGTGTGGAGAACCTTGACTGGCCTGCACAGAGTCCTGACCTCAGCCCGATAGAACACCTTTAGGATGAATTAGAGCAGAGACTGCGAGCCAGGCCTTCTCCTCCAACATCAGTGCCTGACCTCACAAATGTGCTTCTAGAAGAATGGTCAAAAATTCCCATAAACACACTCCTAAACCTTGTGGAAAGCCTTCCCAGAAGAGTTGAAGCTGTTAGAGCTGCAAAGGGTGGGCCAACTCCATATTAAACCCTACGGATTAAGAATGGGATGTCATTAAAGTTCATGTGCATGTAAAGGCAGGCGTCCTTTTGGCAATATAGTGTAAAATAGTTTCTTTATAATACATCAAATATTGTTCATTTATACAACTTGAAAAGTGAACATTCATTTTTATGTAGACAATGAAATTAACCCAGATTACTAAATGCTGTAAAAATAACTTTTCTACAACTGACAAAATTAATTGCAAAAATCATAATTTTAGTGCACTAAAATGTTCACTACACTAATAAACTAGAAAAAAATGAGCATCATCTGCATATATTTACTTAACCTAAAATATCATCTTGCCTTCAGCCTCTCAAGTCTTCAGAAATGGAAGACGAGCACCAAATCTGTTCTATCTGGTCTAGAAATATAAGTAACTAGTCATCTAATGCTCATGTCACCTCATCATCAAATCCCAGGTCTTCAGTGTCCCAACATTTAGTGCTAATTTGTTTTTTCATGATATACAGATTCATGTCATTGGGATATAGGAAGAGGAATGAAACACACCTCTGTTCTTCTTTGCGCTCGGTCACTGTTTCCATAAATCTTTCCTTTAGGACATGGGTCGGCAAACCTTTGGCAATAAGAGAAGAGGTTTTGTTAGCACAAAAGAAAGAAAGATCAAGTTTGGTCTGTTTTTTTGCTCTCAGAATAATACCATGATGTTGCACAGATAATAATGAATCAAGTCATTAATATGGGCTTTAATATTGAGCCAGAGTGATAAAAAAAGGCATGTCCGGTGAAAAAGGTTGCTGACCTCTACTTTAGGGACATGCATGAGGTAATGCATGGAGAAACATTGCCTGACCACCTCATACCCAACAACAGTCTGACTTTGCACCTCTGGACTGACCTTGCTTTCGGCACATACTCTCCCCCAGCGTCTGACCTTTCACTTTATCCTTCATGAACCTCAACTCTAACTCAACTTTAAAGAAGACACAGTCTACATGGCATTGTATAAATGTTAGTCAAGGTGCAAATAATGGTTGTAATTTAGCTGTGCATGAGCATTTGAAAAAACAGTACGATTCAGACTGATTGAATCATTTTGAATCTGATTAATTTAGAATAATAGATTCAGTAGCACTTTATTTTACAATCCTGATCTGCATATACATATTATTTACTTATTATAGTACAATTACTGGGTAATAACTAGGTACTAAAACACTAAACCTAAACTTAACCCATGTTGTTACCTTATTTTGCATACACAAACTGTAAAATAAAGTGCGACAATGGATTCACAAGGCAGGCATCACTATGGATTGTGAGCAGGTTTTTCTAAACACAACAGCAATATCTATTCAATGAATTTTAATCAAAAAATAAAAATAAATAATATATATTATTATATGGCATGGTTGTTGGTGCCAGACAGAGTATTTCACAATCTGCTCAGTTACTGGGATTTTCATGCACAACCATTTCTAGGGTTTACAAAGAATGGTGTGAAAAGGGAAAAACATCCAGTATGTGGCAGTCATGTGGGCAAAAATGCCTTGTTGATGCTAGAGGTCAGAGGAGAATGGGCCGACTGATTCAAGCTGATAGAAGAGCAACTTTGACTGAAATAACCACTCGTTACAACCGAGGTATGCAGCAAAGCATTTGTGAAGCCACAACACGCACAACCTTGAGGCGGATGGGCTACAACAGCAGAAGACCCCACCGGGTACCACTCATCTCCACTACAAATAGGAAAAAGAGGCTACAATTTGCACGAGCTCACAAAAATTGGACAGTTGAAGACTGGAAAAATGTTGCCTGGTCTGATGAGTCTCAATTTCTGTTGAGACATTCAGATGGTAGAGTCAGAATTTGGCGTAAACAGAAGGAGAACATGGATCCATCATGCCTTGTTACCACTGTGCAGACTGGTGGTGGTGGTGTAATAGTGTGGGGGATGTTTTCTTGGCACACTTTAGGCCCCTTAGTGCCAATTGGGCATTGTTTAAATGCCACGGCCTACCTGAGCATTGTTTCTGACCATGTCCATCCCTTTATGACCACCATGTACCCATTCTCTGATGGCTACTTCCAGCAGGACAATGCACCATGTCACAAAGCTCGAATCATTTCAAATTGGTTTCTTGAACATGACAATGAGTTCACTGTACTAAAATGGCCCCCACAGTCACCAGATCTCAACCCAATAGAGCATCTTTGGGATGTGGTGGAACGGGATGTAGTGTATGGACGGTGCTCATAAATGATCAGCGGACCAATACTTTGATTATTTATAATGACTCAAACAAGACCGGCGCCGTGAAGTCTACAGACTGACAGGTTAACGGTGCTAAAAGGACACAAACCATGCCTCGTGCAGCCCACAGAGGCCGTCATAAATAACAGCCACCCCCTCTCACATACCAAAGGACATCCGAATAGATTATATGACTTTTAACTGAGGTATTTTTCATTTTAGGTGTGCCTGTGTGCCCTGTATGTATGCATGCTTTTTGTTATAACCATTTTTAGATGTGTTTGATAGGTTAGAAACTTATAGCCAGTGAATGCTTAAGGAAGAATGACGCCAATCCTCGCCGTTCCTTTAACTCTTAAGTTAAACTCCCCATGCTTGGTCTCGAAATCTTTGTCTCGCAATTTGTAGGCCGGCTAGGTGTGTTGTGTGGTACTATGATGCATCAAACTCTTTCTTTTATGCCAAAACCCCAAAGTCTGCATACCAAAACCTCCAAGTCTGCTTATCTAAGAGAGCCATAAACATGTTAATGAGGCGAGACTCAAAGATAAAGAAAGATTTCCCGCTTCTGCGTTCCTTCGCTCTGATTGGCTGTTCCGACAAAAGAGGCGTGCCCCGTCATGGCCCTTTAAGACGGGCTACAAACGCTTCTTCTCTCTCTTCTTTTTGCTCTTCTTTTTGCTCTTCCTTTTGCCACCTCTTCTTCTTCGCCTTTGCCTTCTTCGCCATCTTCCAACGGATCTCATCACACAAAGGAACCAAAGTTGAATTTCCCGCGGACTCCAAGGACCCACCCTGCAAGATTGAAACACGGACCGGATCGCGGAATTCCCCCACACAAACGAACTCGCGATCAAGGAAACATATGCAAGTATCCCTTAAGCTGTCGTTATAAAGTTTTGAGCTTATACCAATAAGTTGGATTGATTTCTTGCTTGTGCTCAATAGGTTGTGTCGATAATACCACCGTTGGCTTGTCTCTCTCTCTCTCTCACACTCTCTCCCTCTTTCTCCTTCCTGCTTTCAGTTAATTTGTGTATGTTTGTTTGTTGATTTATTAAAATATATATATATTCACACGTGATTGCGCTTGAGTTGCTCATCCATAGGTCCCTTTTACGTTGAACCAACCCTGTTACAAATTAAAAGAAAGATACTTCTCCTGGCCAGAGAAACGTTGTTTAAGAGTTATTAAAAGGTAGATATTTGGTGGACAATTATCCGTCCTTTGAAACTCAATTCTAGAATCAAAGAAATTTCTAAAAGTTGAATCAAGCCCTAGATATTAATAATTGTTATAATCCGTTATAATCAACTGTTAATATCAAAATTCCCCTCTGTGCGGATCTGTGCATATTTGATCGTAACACGATTAAACGCATGCATAAATCCCGCACCATTTCCCCTGGGGCTAGATATCGCTACAGGGAGCTTCGTGCCCTGGATGTGCATCCCACAAATCTCCATCAACTGCAAGATGCTATCCTATCAATATGGGCCAACATTTCTAAAGAATGCTTTCAGCACCTTGTTGAATCAATGCCACGTAGAATTAAGGAAGTTCTGAAGGCGAAAGGGGGTCAAACACAGTATTAGTATGGTGTTCCTAATAATCCTTTAGGTGAGTGTATATGTCATTACAGGATCACATGGTCAAGGAAATCTCATGACAAACCAGAATCATGACAATGGGAAAACTTTACAATAGGCCTAAAATTACGTAAATCTGTTTTTTGATCAGCCCCACCTTTTTAAACATGAATTTCGTTTTCTATCCTCACTCAAATGCAGCAACAGATCCCATCAGATAAACAGTTGTTTATTATTGGTTAGCACTTGCTCATTAGCATTTTCACCAGACAGCTACACAAACAAAATAAATGAGCTATATCATTTCAAAACAATCCTCTTCTCCTCAGCCCGCTGGTTTTAATAGCTTCATATACAGTATATGAAGACGTCCCTGAGGGACCTTCCAAAACCATCTGCTCTCTTTCCGCTCTTTGCCTGATGGGCCTCGCTAAGAGAAGGTCAGACGCTGACAGTGAGGAAGCCGCGCTTGCCAACAGAGGCGAAGTAAGAACAGTATCTGACAACACTTGAAAGCCCTTATTGTCTTGGGTTTTCCCTTCAGTCCACGCTTCAGGAATAGCCCTGCTTTTTCTCAGGTTGCATCAGATTCGGATTTCAATGACTAGCTATGGCAAAAAACGAAGAATGCTTTCTTCATGTTTTTACTGCACATGATGACATAAAAGCATGCTTTAAAATGTCCACACAAAGCGCTACAGGCTAAATCACATAATTTAATCAGAAAAGCTGCGTGGACCATTTGAACATCGCCGTCCGATGTAATATTGATTTCTATTATTTATTTATGTAATTCATTAGAACCCAAATGACTTGCCTTCGCCTGTTATAGTTGACGTTTATGTGCCATTTTTGACAATTAGTGTGAGCTGATTTGATCGTGATCATTTATATTTGATCTAAACCATCTATTAAAAACAAAAGGGGTGTTTTTAGGGGAATCATCAGCATTTTTCCTATCTGTAATGCAGAGTTAAAGATTTCAAAAGCTATGGACTAGTGTTGTCAAAAGAACCGTCTTCGGTACCGATCAGTACTGAAATTTAAAAAATGTGACGATACCAGCATTTCCCTCTAGCAATTTGAGCACTGTTAAACGGATTCTTAAACACCTCTGATTGGCCATTGTGTTCATGAGCTCAACATATATGTCTCTGATTGGTCATCGTGTTCACAAGCTCAACATATATGTCTCTGATTGGCCATTGTGTTCACGAGCTTAACATATATGTCTCTGATTGGCCATGGTGTTCACAAGCTCAACATATACACCGATCAGACATATCATTATGACCACCTTCCTAATATTGTGTTGGTCTCTCTTTTTCTGCCAAAACACCCCTCATCTGTTGAGGTATGGACCCCACTAGACCCTTGAAGGCGTGGCAGGGGCGCATTATCCTGCTGAAAGACCAGTTTCTGGTCTGCAACAATGCTTAGGTAGATGGTATGTGTCAAAGTAACATCCACATGGATGGCAGGACCCAAGGTTTCCCAGCAGAACATTGACCAAAGCATCAGACTGCCTCCGCCGGCTTGCCTTCTTCCCATAGTGTATCCTGGTGCCATGTGTTTCCCAGGTAAGCGACGCACACGCACCCGGCCATCCACATGATGTAAAAAGAAACATCAGACCAGGCCACCTTCTTCCATTGCTCTGTGGTCCAGTTCTGATGCTCACGTGCCACTGTTGGTGCTTTTGGCGGTGTTGGCAGAGCTGCAGTTTTGGAGATGCTCTGACCTAGCCATCACAATTTGGCCCTTGTCAAACTCGCTGAAATGTCTCTGATTGGCCATCATGTTCACTTGCTCAACATATATGTCTGTGATTGGCCACCGTGTTCACAAGCTCAACATATATGGCTTTGATCGGCTACAATGATCAACGCTCTTCACCGAGCGCTTACAAATACACTCTGGAGCATTTGAAAGCAGCTGTCTTCAGTGGATCCCTAATATGTCTGCTGATAGACGGATCCATCGATAGACGCCTGCTTTCAAACGCTCTCGTGGATATCTGTGTAAGTGCTCTGTAAAGAGTGCTGATCATTCTAGCCAATCACAATTAAATTTCTTTTGTCAAATCAACTTAGATAATTAATGTGGTTCAGATAACATAATATTTTGCATTTCTGTTGATTTGACCAATCTCCTTCATTGTATTAACTAAAAAATTATTTCAATTAACTCAAAAATTTACCAGGTAACTTTCAGTTAAACCTAGCTGAAATAAAAGTTTAGGGGTTTTATATATTTATTTAAGTTTTGATGATTTTCACATGATAATACAGGCAAATCCCACAGACGTGCATTGAAAGTGGGACATGAGCCATATATCTAGAGACCAGAATATTACAGAGACTTAATGGTGTGCTTTTTGACTTATTGAACAACCACCTAGCAATCACCCACAACACCTTAGCAACCATATAAATGCTCTAAAATCCACCCACAACACCCTAGCATTGCGGTGGCGAGTTTTGCATGTGCACATTTTCTTCAGAGCATGTAAGAATTGAGTTTGATCACAGAAAACATCAACGTTTGAGCACCAGCCTATTGTTCAAACGGTATTTGTGCAGTTCACATGTAATCACACTTATCAAAAGATTTCCTGCTGGAGAAAAGGAACGGTTATTAGCTTTCCCTGGAAACCCTTCACTGGCCAGAGATGCTCTTTCATAGGACAGATCCATTTTGATCAAGCATCTTCTTATCTTCAACAGCATGTGTTCTGCCGTGGGCATCTCTTTAATACTAGAAAATGAATCGCATTTCCTAAGTGCAGAAAAGGTGTGATTTATAACTGAGTTTTCTCCTCCTTCTAGGTAAACCATGTTTCATTGTTGGGTTATGAGGTTAACACTATAATAACTTGTTTGATTCTTATCAAAGCATCAGCTAATGAGCTGGTTTCATCGTCATACTGGCAAGTGATATCAAACGCCTGCTTTGAAGTCCACTGACTTCATTACGAATAAAATTCGAGAGGGACGTGATGGGGAACGCTTCAGCCAGAGCTGCTGAATGCTAAGCAGATACTGTAGGTGGTTTCCTACAGGAAAATAAGGAACAAGTCTGTGAACATTTCTCATGGATGTGTTTCCTTGTAGCTATTGGCCAATTGGAGTTGATCATTTTGGTATTGAGGTTTGGGAGACTGTATAGTAAAGTGTAATTTAGTGAGCAAAGCTGAAATTTCAGCATCATTACTCCAGTCTTCAATGTCACATGATCCTTCAGAAATCATTCTAATATCCTGATTTGCTGCTGGAGAAACATTCTTCTTCTTATTATCAATGTTGAAAACAGTTGTCTTTCAGGATTTTTTGATGAATAGACATTTTTAATGCATTCTTTTTAAATAAAAATGATTAATTTCATTCAAATCATCTTACTGTCTCCAGAATTTTGAACAGTATATGTACTAGAATATATATACACTCACCTAAAGGATTATTAGGAACACCATACTAATACTGTGTTTGACCCCCTTTCGCCTTCAGAACTTCCTTAATTCTACGTGGCATTGATTCAACAAGGTGCTGAAAGCATTCTTTAGAAATGTTGGCCCATATTGATAGGATAGCATCTTGCAGTTGATGGAGATTTGTGGGATGCACATCCAGGGCACGAAGCTCCCGTTCCACCACATCCCAAAGATGCTCTATTGGGTTGAGATCTGGTGACTGTGGGGGCCATTTTAGTACAGTGAACTCATTGTCATGTTCAAGAAACCAATTTGAAATGATTCGAGCTTTGTGACATGGTGCATTATCCTGCTGGAAGTAGCCATCAGAGAATGGGTACATGGTGCTCATAAAGGGATGGACATGGTCAGAAACAATGCTCAGGTAGGCCGTGGCATTTAAACGATGCCCAGTTGGCACTAAGGGGCCTAAAGTGTGCCAAGAAAACATCCCCCACACCATTACACCACCACCACCAGCCTGCACAGTGGTAACAAGGCATGATGGATCCATGTTCTCATTCTGTTTACGCCAAATTCTGACTCTACCATCTGAATGTCTCAACAGAAATCGAGACTCCTCAGACCAGGCAACATTTTTCCAGTCTTCAACTGTCCAATTTTGGTGAGCTTGTGCAAATTGTAGCCTCTTTTTCCTATTTGTAGTGGAGATGAGTGGTACCCCGTGGAGTCTTCTGCTGTTGTAGCCCATCCGCCTCAAGGTTGTGTGTGTTGTGGCTTCACAAATGCTTTGCTGCATACCTCGGTTGTAACGAGTGGTTATTTCAGTCAAAGTTGCTCTTCTATCAGCTTGAATCAGTCGGCCCATTCTCCTCTGAGCTCTAGCATCAACAAGGCATTTTCGCCCACAGGACTGCTGCATACTGGATGTTTTTCCCTTTTCACACCATTCTTTGTAAACCCCAGAAACGGTTGTGCGTGAAAATCCCAGTAACTGAGCAGATTGTGAAATACTCAGACCGGCCCGTCTGGCACCAACAACCATGCCACGCCTCAAAATTGCT
Organism: Paracanthobrama guichenoti; assembly: GCA_018749465.1. Lineage (NCBI taxonomy): Eukaryota > Metazoa > Chordata > Actinopteri > Cypriniformes > Gobionidae > Paracanthobrama > Paracanthobrama guichenoti. The sequence continues at coordinate 1,311,673 of CM031943.1, forward strand.
TAAATCACCTTTCTTTCCCATTCTGACATTCAGTTTGGAGTTCAGGAGATTGTCTTGACCAGGACCACACCCCTAAATGCATTGAAGGAACTGCCATGTGATTGGTTGATTAGATAATTGCATTAATGCGAAATTGAACAGGTGTTCCTAATAATCCTTTAGGTGAGTGTATAAGCCCTCATGTTATCACTGTCTCTTGTCTAGCTTTTCATGAAACTGAACTTATGTTTCTGTTCAAGGATAGGTCATGGTTCAAGTCTTTGTTTATTGTGTATTTTGTTCATGTTTATGTTAATAAGCAGCACATGGGTTCTGTTAATCTGATGGTACTACAGTAATTAATTTGTGCAAAAATATTTTTCATAAGCCAAAATCAGAGATTCCCTTTTATTTAAAATATTTAAGTCCCCTGAGATTTTAAGTTAATATTTCAGTACGATATTTTCAACACATTCTCATGTTCACAGGTGGTTAATAGTTAACACATGTTGCTAAATAAATAAATATATATATATATATATATATATATATATATATATATATATATATATATATATATATATATATATATATATATATATATATATATATTTAGTTAGTATTAAAAATTTTAAATGCATTTTTTTATCATTTCAATCATATGCACAGAGAGTTGTTACAAAAGCACAAACCCCAGGAAACCCTGGCCTGAATAGAGTAAAATTATTTGGATAATAACTAATGGATTATACTTTTGATAACTCCCATTTTTTTCAGCAAATCCCTCCTGTCCAGCAGATCCTTTTTTAACATCTGTGTGAACAGGCCCATAGGAATCCATTGTTTCTATTAATATTAAAAATACAAATATTCATGCTTAGTGTGAACACTAAATATAATAACTATAAAGATATAGGGCCCTATCATACACGCGGTGCACGACGCAAGTGTTTTCTGCTCGTTTCAGCCCGACGCAGTTCTCATTTTCACGTCCAGCTCCACGTTGTTTAAATAGCAAATGCACTCGCACTCATCTGTTCACCCATGAGTGTCTGGTCTGAAAACCAGGTGTGTTCAGGCGCATTTTTTGCTGTGTTGCTATTTTGAGGAACTGAGTTTGCAGTATTTTTTGTGTTATTTAAAGGGTGTGTTAGTAATATGCGCCTAGAGGCGGGTGCACAACGCATGTACACTCTGCTTATATTACACACACAGGGACGTGCAGCAGCACACACACATGCCAGATATTAAAAATAAAAGGATTCCTCTCTGGAGAAGTGTTCAGTCTTTCCGCTCGCAAATTCCACCATGTGGAACACGAGAAAATGGCGCCGCCGTGTTCGGTCGCCGTTCAGGTCGCTCCGCGAAGACTGTGCTTTTATTTACTATTTTACTTTCTTTTACTCTCAATTTTTACAAACTTATCAACTGCATTGATCTGCTATGACAGCAAAACTCTTTTGGACATTGGTTACCTCTACACTGGACTGTTTCAGGACACTTTCGCCGATCCTCTGTGACCATCTGAGATTCATCGGAGCGGCGAGTTGAACTATGGACAGAGCCGACAGCGAAGAATCAAGAAACACCGTGGGAAACGCGCTGGTATCCACAACAGACTGAAGAAAAGGGCATTCAGCCCTCCCCTCCCGAGCATTCTGCTAGCAAATGTTCAATCCTTGGAAAATAAGATGGACGATCTTAGAGCCAGTTTTCAACGGGACATGAGAGACTGTAACATCTTTTGTTTGTCCGAAACATGGCTCACGCCCGCGGTCCCGGACACAGCTGTGATGCCGTCGGAGAACTTCTCTGTTTTTCAGATGGACAGAACAGCCGAGGCCGGTAAATCCAAAGGCGGTGGAGTATGCTTCATGATCAACAAGAAATGGTGCGACCCCAGGAACATCACCATTCTCTCGCGGTCCTGCTCGCCTCATCTGGAACATTTAACAATCATTTGCCGCCCATTCTATCTGCCGAGGGAGTTTTCTGCGGTCGTCGCGACCGCTGTTTACATTCCACCACAGGCAGAGACAGCGCTGGCTTTATCTGGCCTTCATGATCTTGCCAGCGGCGTCATAAACAAACACCCCGATGCTGCTTTCATCGTTGCGGGCAATTTTAACAAAGTAAACCTAAAGAAACTCTTGCCAAACTTTCACCAGCACGTCTCCTGTCCTACACGAGGAGCAAACACGCTGGATCATTGCTACTCTCTGTTTAAGAACGCCTATAAAGTGCGGTCACTAAAAGCCTTTGGCAAATCGGATCATGCCGCCATTTTCCTCACACCTGAATACAAACAAAGGCTCGTTCAGGAACCCCCAGTGAGGCGGGAAGTTAAGCGCTGGTCCCCCGATTCAGAGACCGCGCTACAGGCAGCTCTGGATGATGTAGATTTGGACATGTTCCGGGCGAGTTCAGCCGACGTAAGCGAGTTCACGGACGTGGCGCTTTGCTTCATCAACACGCTTACAGAGCAAGCCACACAAACAATAACAATAACGTCCTTCTCAAATCAGAAACCGTGGGTGGACAATTCAGTCCGCGCTGCAGTGAACACACGCACTGCCACTTACAACGCCGGTCTCCTAACGGGGAATATGACTGAATACAGATCGTCCTGCTATGCTCTCAGACTCGCAGTTAAGCCGCAAAGCTCCGTTATAAGGATCGAGTGGAGTCTCATTTCCAACTCAACGACTCGCGGCGCATGTGGCAAGGTCTGAGGTCCATCTGCTCTTTTGGATCTAAATCCTCTGTAGAGGTGAGAGCTGATCCGTTGCTTGTGAACGAGTTAAACTCTTTCTACGCTCGCTTTGACTGTAACCGCGGCAACGCGACTCCGCCAAGTGGCGCGTCAGAGGGAATTACTCAGAGCAGCAACAACCACGTGATCTCTGTCTCGGAGGATGAAGTTCGGAGGGCACTCAAGCGTGTGGACGTCAGGAAAGCTGCTGGGCCGGATGGTATTTCAGGCCGTGTTCTGCGGTCCTGTGCTGATCAGCTCGCCGGGTTGTTTACATCTATCTTTAATGAGTCCCTCGCTACATCTGTGGTCCCCACCTCCTTCAAAAAATCCACCATCATCCCTGTCCCTAAGAACAGTAAACCCTCTTGCCTAAATGATTATCGTCCAGTGGCGCTCACATCTATAGTCATGAAGGTCTTTGAGAGACTCATTAAAAACACCATTTGCGCCTTCATTCCTGACACTTTGACCCTGACCCTCTTCAGTTTGCCTATCGTCCCAATAGATCGACTGAAGATGCCATCTCTCATGTCCTCCACTCCTCCCTCACTCACATCGACAGCAAAAGTGGGAACTACGTAAGGCTGCTATTTATTGACTATAGCTCAGCCTTTAACACCATAGTTCCCACCAAGCTAACCGCCAAACTCCTGGATCTCGGCCTGAATCCTTCTCCATCACCCTGAGTGTGGGAGCTCCACAGGGCTGTGTCCTGAGTCCCCTGCTCTACTCTCTCTACACACATGACTGTTTGTCCACACACAGCTCCACCTCTATCATCAAATTTGCTGATGATACTGTTGTCCTGGGCCTCATTTCCAACAACAATGAGACGGCATACTTGGACGAGGTGGAGCATCTAACATCATGGTGCCAGGACAACTGTCTCTCTCTGAATGTTGGCAAGACCAAAGAAATGATTGTGGACTTCAGGAAGAGACAGCAACGGACATACTCCCCCCTCATGATCAGCGGGTCACCAGTAGAGAGAGTGAGCAGCTTCAAGTACCTGGGTGTAAACATCTCCGAGGACCTGACCTGGACTGCTCACATTCAGACACAGGTGAAAAAAGCCAGGCAAAGACTGTACCACCTGCGCCAGCTGAGGAAATTCAGGGTTTTACCAGCTATCCTGAAAACTTTCTATTTAGGGGCGATAGAAAGTGTATTAACTCAGTGCATCACAGCGTGGTATGGGAACAGCACCAGTCATGACCGCAAAGGCCTGATGGCCAAAACTGAGAGACTCAGGAGGAGCTTCTTCCCCCAGGCCATCAGACTCCTGAACTCAGTCACTTAACACCACGTGACTTCACTTCAGGATAAACATCGATACACTGACATTGCACTGCACTTTCTGTTCTCGTTGTTACTGTGTAACAACCTGTTATAAACCTGTTTGCACATTATACTCTTATACATTTGTTAACCACATATTTATAAGTCTACAGTTTACTCACTGCACAGTTTACTTCACTTATTTTATTCCACTTCTTTATTCTTATTTTTTTACTTTTTTTTCTTCTACTTGACTTGATTATTTATAATTCTACAGATATATATATATATAGTACTTTTTTATCCTATTTCTATTATAATTTCCTCCTTGTGTTTTTAACTGTGAATTTGCACTGTCCTTGGAGCGGACCTGTTTACATTTCACTGCTGGTTGTATATTCTGTATATAACTGTGTATGTGACAAATAAAACTCTTGAATCTTGAATCTTGAGTAAATAGTGAATCCTCCATTGTGCAAGCATAACTGGCTTCTAAAGGGAATGGGAGATGAGACTCTGATTGATTTATTGCACGTTATGCACAAAACATACCCATGACTCATTAAGAGACGAGGGACAACCCTTTTGGCCCATAGTTTTAAAAATCATTCTCAGTATTAAAGCAGTCCACACCATAGCTATAACAATACCAGCACAGACAAATTATAATGTTGGAATCACTTGCTGATAAACGATAAAAACTTTGACAGCCAATCAGAATCCATCCTGCTGAAACAAGCTTGAGCATTTAAAGTGATATACAAGCACTTTAAAAGTTTAGAATAAACAGAACGATATCATCCACTGATTTAGACACTAGTTATTATCTTTATAGTTACTCTTGGTGTGAACGGGCCTTTAGACCAGCATGCAAAACAACAAACTAAACCAAGCTGGTTTAGCTATTAGACCAGTCTTAAGCCTTGTGCACACCGGGACGGTTATTGTGTGCGCTTATCGCCAGTATTTTTTGAGACGTTTTTTGATGTGTCTTTGTGTTCATACCCAAGTGATTTTCACTGGCGATGCGCCGAGTGAACGTGCAAATTCACTCCCTGACAGTAGATGGCGCTGATTGAAAAACAGAAATACCCGGAACACAAGGTGGTGCTGCGCAACTTTACGCTTCTGACATTCGCTTGTCACACAGAAGAAGAAGAGAGCCAGTATTTATGTATTAAGATAGCCAGTATTTTACTACAAAGGCTACGTGGCACGTCAAACCAAAAAAAAATAACCCGAGGCATTTAAAAAATAATAATAATTTAATGACGCTTTTATCTGCCGTTTTGCGTGCCGGTGTGCACTCTTACATTGACGCCCTTTGTTTAGTCACGCGATAATCGCCCCGGTATTTCCAAAGATCCAAATCCCACAGTCCAAATCTCTTGGCAGTGAAGAGGCCTGATATAGAAAACACCCTAACATACTAGACCAGAATTTTGATTTGAATTAAATCATCACGAGCTAAAACAGGGCTACTCTACAAGAAATTCACTTTTTGGCGCCTTATCAACAAAAGTGTCACGTTGAAGCTGTTGAATGAAGTTGGAAAGGCCTTTTGAGAGGAGTGAAAAATGCCTACAGCCAAAACAACCACGCAAGGCGAAAGGAAATCATGCTTCGTTTTTGAAAGGGTTTATTGCCATTCTCTCAAGTGCATAATGTGTGCATGCATTAGTCAGTAAAGAAGATATTGCTCTAATAATTTCCCTGAAAAAGGGATGTGGAATGGAAAACGAATGGTTGCGTTCATTAGCAGTAACCGAATGCAGCCTTGTGCCGTTTCTTTGGGAATGCTGATTTTAAAAACATAATCACCTCATTCATTTGCACCGCAGACACGTTTCAACGCCTGATCAAGTATTCCGAGTCGGTCGTGGTTTGTAGGGAAATTCAAAGGGCATTAGCTCAAAGTGACTGCATCCAGAAAGCAAAACAAAGGGGGCAGCATATTTATCCCTGTGGTATTCCAGGCTGTGTTGTCCCAGACACAGTGAAGTTTCCAGCTGTGAAGAAGCCATCTGTTCTCCTCTCCTTCATTTTAATTAGCGGTGGTTCTTTCCTTTATCAGCGCATGCCTGACTTTCTCTCTGGAGTCTCGGAACGCAGGATTATGACAAACAGGTCATGCGATCCATTGAGGCCTCCATGCAAACACAGATTAATATTTCAACGCCCCTAATTGCGTCGTCAATGGAAATGGAAAGGACACGCTCACCTTTTGTCCTAATTTGTATTAATGATGTTTATGTCGCTTGATGCATTTGTGGAGTGCAACAACTGTATTGATTTAAATGATCTGATGTGCCATATTGCAACGCACTTGTGATGATCTCCTTTTGAAGGATGCAGAGCAGAAAATACCAAGAAAAGTCAAAACGATCACCGTTTTTGCAGTCCAAAAATGGGTCAACAATGCCAAAAACATGCTTATGGAAATGTACACCTTCAAAGTTTCTTTGGATAAAAGCGTCTGCCAAGTGCATGAATGTAAATACCCTCTGACATACTGACATAACAAAAGACATTTTAAAGCGTTTTAACTCAGGTCTGTGCAGATAAAATAGGTGGGTCAAATTGACCTGCAAACATCGTAATTGCTATGGAAATTTTCCAAAACATATTTTGTCACTTTGCAGTCATGTTCATGACCCTAAATGAGTGGCAAAATTTGTATAAACACATCAGTATTTCAGACAACTCAATGTCTATTAGTCTAAAATTAGCTCATTTAGAAAACTATTGATGTATTTTCATATGTTTACCTGAGCCTTCTTCACTCTAAAAAATGCTGGGTTGTTTCAACCCAGATTTAGGTCAAAATTTGAGCTAAGAGTTTGTCCATATTTGACCCACATTTGGGTTGACACAACCATGCCTTTTTTATTTATTATGCTTTTATGAGATATGCTTATATAATCTTGTTAGTAAATCACACATTTAGAAAGCCAATTCAGCTGTGTGTTGCCAGAGAGCATTACTATTAAAAAAAGCATTTATTTAGCTGTCAACTTACTGCCAATTTAACATGTTTTAACAGCTTTCCTTGTTTCCTTGATATTTTAATTCCATTTGGCCCTATAGAAAACTGTCAGTGCACCTTGCATACTGTAAACTACTGTAATTATTACTTAAGTTTATGGAAATTGTTTATTATTATTATTATTATTATTATTATTTTATAAGAATGTACTGACAGGGGCCCCTTCCCAAAGTTTTGCTTAGGGCTCCCAGAAGTGTAAGATCGGCACTGGTTGATAATACCTAGAATTCCTTGTTCAGGAAGCAGACACACTCTGTCAGTTTAAATCTAGATCTCTTTAACCGAACATACACATAACCACATTTCTATAATTCAAATCCGTTAAAAAATTATTAAGCTGCATAAATTAGGGCATGTCACGTCATAAGAAGAATGGCATCTACACAGATCCTCTGCAAAGACCACAAGAACCAAACAAGTCTTCTGCACACACCCTATGGCCAGATTTCAAGTATTTGTACAGTACAAATACTTGACTAACATTTTGCCCAGAGTTTGTTCTGTGTGTAAATCACACTTCTGCGCTTATGCATTTACAAAATATGCATCCTCCTCCCAACCACATGCACTGACAGGGTTAGGAAGTAACGTAAATGTAACTTGCGTATTTAAAATACAAAATTTGAGTAACTGTGTTTCATTACAGTTACATCCGAAAAGTATTTTAGATTACCAAAGGTGATTACTTAGAATTTTAATGTAATTTATTTCATTTAAACATTAATGTTTAAAGCAAATGGTGATTCTCAGACTCAGACACTATGATGTAACATGCCCTAATTTATGCAGCATAATAATTTAATGGATTTGAATTATAGAAATGTGGTAATGTGATGTGTATGCTAGGTTAAAGAGATGGGACTTTAATCTAGATTCAAACTGACAGAGTCTGCTTCCTGAACAAGGCTAGGAAGACTGCGTGCTAAGAAACATTTATGCTCTTAAGTTTCATCCCCTTTGCAGAATATGCAAAATTGTAATCATTTTAACAAAATAAGAGGATGCAAAAAAATGTGCATGTTACTTTTATTTAGTACTGTCTTATATATATATATATATATATATATATATATATATATATATATATATATATATATCTCAGAAAATAAGTCAGAACTGTGAGATAAAAAGTCGCAATTACCTTTTTTATTAATGCGTTGTGTTGCCTTCTTGACTTTTCTTTTTTCAAAGATTGTCTGCATTTTTTGCTTCAAGAAATATTGTGGAAAACTGATGTTGTTTAAAATAATATGCAGATGAAAACTAAGGGTGGTCCCTTTGTGTTACATACCTTATTAATATTCCAAAGTATTTAGATTACAAAAGGTTACAATACTTGTGTAATCTAACAAAATACAATACACATTACTTTTTAAAGCATGCATTTTGTAATCTGTAGTGAAATACATTTTTAAAAGTAACCTTCCCAGCCCTGTGCACTATATTTATTACCTCAATGCTGTCCAGCATCTTTCCATTGAGCTCGTCGTATAGTGCATTATGGGATTGTCTTATCTGCAATCGATACATGTCACCCTCTGTCCACAGTCAGAAAAAAACTGAAAGATACACAATATAAAATAAAAAGCAACACTTTAACAAATATTTCCATAGCCTACTTTGACTTTGATATCTATATTTTGAATTGACTGGATCGTTTAATTTGATTCACGTAAATGTATTGGTTACCAACTTACTAAACTCCATTTAGATACAATATAAAGATTGCAAAACGTTATGAAACACACTGTGATATCATCTTAATTTTATATCTCCAACAAAATCATTGGAAATGTTTCATCTATTAAGGATTAAAAGGATTCTAACATAATTTGCGGCTAACTTGCAGCGCACCGCCATGTTTGCACATCAGGCGGTCTGGTTTGGTACATCATGCTGAGATTAAAAGGGCTCTTAGAGGCCCTTACAAAATGATTGCCCATGAGTCTGGGAAGGGTTTTGTTTCCAAGTCATTTTGTAGTCAGTCCACTCAACTCCAGATTTTCAACCATTAGCAATTTAGCCATGCCGTCCCACCAATTTCAGCCAGAGAGCTAACAAACAGCTGCAGGAAGGCTGTGCTCAGAAAGGCATATTACTGTACTAATCATACTATTTAAGAATCTTCAATCATTCTGTTCATACATCAGCATGCAGAGCAGCTCAAATAAATGTCAAAAACATTTGATATCAAAAATGGTGACATCCATAACCTGAAAGGCATTGCAACTTGCACAAAGTTATTTAATAAATGCATCCAATCAAGGCATGAGTTCATCCACCAAATCTTAAAATCTTATTGACAGAACCCTTGCATGTATTTTATACTTTTATACCCACAATGCAATGCACTTGACTCAACCAGTGCTAAGATAGTCATACATTGCATTTTGACAAATGCAAAATAACTGAAATGACAACTGGATGCAGCATTTTGCATACCATTTCACTATTTTTTTTAAAACATAACAGGCAGTATCCCATTCTGAACAGGAGGCAGCGTTCCATTCCGAACATGACCAAGGTCTTAAAGAACCCCAGGATAATATAAAAGGGATTTATAAGCAAGTCTTGCCTCAGTTAATGTCAAATTGCATGAATCAACCATCCAAAAGAGACTTCATAACTTTGCCCAAGATGCAAGGTCAGACTCAGAGAATATAGATACACAACTGGAGTGTGTCAAACAACATCTAAGATCAGATCAAGACTCAATGTGCTCTGAATATATAAAGCAACGAGTCTGACTACAAATGCATGCCATGTTTAACTAAAAGCTATACGTGGACCATGCAATGAAACAAAGACCTCAAACAATCTGACCAGGCTCAATAGTTTGTCAATTTAACTGATTAACTATACAGTAGGGGGCGCTATTAGTCATCTTCTGAAAGAGTACTGACTCTCCGGATCAAAACACAGATGAAGAAGAAGCAGAAACATGCAATATCATATGTAATCATATGCATATGTAAAGTAACGTGATCATCAACATTAAACAGCATCTAAATCAAAACTGCCCAATGTTACTGAATGAAATGCCGACCCAGGACGAGCAATAGGACTGTGAAGCTTTGGGGGTGTTGATGGACTCCATCTGTGTTTTGGTCATATTTCTGAATCTGATCTGGATGAAGTCTTTGACAAAAACGTGATCTTCTCTGCTTTTAAAATGTTGCTTTTTTTATGAAACTTACCCATGTTGCAACACGTTCTCACACCCAATTCGTTGCATATTGACACTTGGTCAGGGCCCCTCTCCACCACTTTTTAACGCACAGGATACCCAATTTGATTTCAGTTGTTTGCCCAATGCGTCAGATCAAGACATTTAATTAGCATTTGTAAAAGTAGACATGATTTTATAAATATTTATATGCTACTTTTATATTTTAGAGCAACTAACCCCACTCCTACCCTAAAGTTTCCCACTTCTCAACAATATAAAACACATAACAGGCAAATAAAAGCACAGGAAAAAACTGTATAAAAGTATTAACTCATGTTGCATTCCAAGTCTTCTGGAGTCATGCGATATCTTTATGTGAAGAACAGAGTTGATTTTAATGTTTTAATCACTGAAATGATGATCCCGCCGCTCCATGAATATACACACAAACACACCCACCCACACACCCACCCACACACACACACACACACACACACACACACACACACACACACACACACACACACACACACACACACACACACACTCACTCATATCTCATTCAAAAGATAAATTTATTCTCTTTTTCCAACTCTATAGCATGACACAATCAGTCACGAGACACACAAGACATTTTACAATCTAAGCTGACGTAACATTTTTTCGAGCTGCAATTTCGAGCTGATCGCTTTTGGGGATTTTCTTCATACAAATCAATGGAACACTTTGAAAAGTTGCACTTTTTTAATAAATTGTGCCTGCAGTCGCATTTGCCTGTTATATCCTGTGTTTTATATCATATAGGTAGGTTTAGGGATGGGTTTGGGTTGCATATTCAAACGTGTCTAAATAGCCTAATTAAAAAGATTAAATAAATGTAAATAAAATTATGCTCGCTGATTAAATTGAGAATTGAGAACTCCAACATGTCATAATGGCAAAAATCATAACCGAATATATAATTTCATCATGTCGGTAACATTCCCATGCCCAGTGCGTCTGTGTATGATGCCAAAGGTTTCTCATTGAAATCAATGGAGCACCCTGCGTGTCGAAAAAAAAAAAAAAAAATGCTAAAGGGATACCATATGCATTAAAAAACTGACAATCAAGCGTCGGTATGTGACAGGTTGGATGTGAGAACATGATAAAAAAATAATGCATGAAGCCAGAATAAAACAGGTTTTCTGTTCTTGCTTTTGATATATTGTATGTTCAGATATTCATACAAACAAATATTTTGGGGGATATTATTGAAAAATAAATCATAACTCATTTAGTTCTTGTTAATGCCATCACTATATCTTAGATCTAGGGTTTGGGATTTGAACAAAATACCTATGTATTAAACTTTAGCCTCGTTTCCACCGAAATTACTCGTAACAATTTGTCCCAGGAACTTTTCCCCCCCAGACCTGTTGCTAAGTCTAAAGTACCGTGAAGATTGCTTTTTGAGGGGGAATCTTTTGCCCAGAACTTCATTTAGACCTTGGTCCCTGCAGTCGAAACACATGAGTACAACCCCAAAGTTCCTGAGGAAAGTTCCTGCGGTGGAAACTCGGCTTTTGGTGTCAAACCCATCCCACACTGTCTGCACCATGCACTTCAAATCATACTTTTCTAATGGATCAGACTTTTGGCCTGCATGGCAAACGATTTGACCTATATTGAAGGAAACCAGAATATCACAGAGACACTTCACAATGTGCTAAAAAACACTTTAAACACTTTAGCAATGACTTCTGCACAGGAAAGTTCAGTACAATCCACATTTTCTTCAGAGGAAAGAAATCTACCTGTCTTTATTATATTTTAAACCAAACAGCAAGAACATGAAAATGTCTGTAATTGAGAATTTTAACTATTTATTGTAACACATGTTAAAGTGTCTTAAGGTCAGAAACTCTTTTACGGTTTCTGCATGTTCCTGTATATTAGCCTCTGATGTGTTTCACTTTCTGTGTGTAGCTGATAATAAATAGTGAAATTCAGCCAGCGTCTCACTCCCATGGATGCTGTTTGAGTCCTGATGATCTGGGCACCTGAACGCTCGGCATGGCCCACCGAGGTGCAGCTTATCAGTGCAGTAAGATTCAGGTCTGGGAGTCTTGCTGGCCTTCCCATCTTTCCAGCCTCTGTGTGAAGTCCCAAAGACAGCATGACAAATACTGCCTGTCAGTCAAGAACTACTCTACTAACTCTGAGATGCACCCGGCTAGTAGGCATAACAAATAAGAGCAGGTGCCTATGAGGGTGCATCATCAAACGAGTACTCTGAATTTTTTTTTTTGGATTAGGGGGGGGGCAATAAATAATGCATTCCATAGCACCCAACATTTGTCCAAGTTTGTTGTTATAAAGTTTACTTGCAGGTACACCAACGGGTAAATATGTGAAGGTGTTTGTTGTAGCTGTCAACCTTCCTCTTTCTCAACATATCAGCTTATTATAAATTGAAATAAACATTAATTAACACCAGAAGGTGTGTTGAAAAATGAAATACAACTTACTAAAATATATCACCTCACAAGCTCAAATCCATGTTTCAACAGCAGAAAGAAGAAAAAAAAAATACAGCTTGTGAACAACATACACTCACCTAAAGGATTATTAGGAACACCTGTTCAATTTCTCATTAATGCAATTATCTAATCAACCAATCACATGGCAGTTGCTTCAATGCATTTAGGGGTGTGGTCCTGGTCAAGACAATCTCCTGAACTCCAAACTGAATGTCAGAATGGGAAAGAAAGGTGATTTAAGCAATTTTGAGGCGTGGCATGGTTGTTGGTGCCAGACGGGCCGGTCTGAGTATTTCACAATCTGCTCAGTTACTGGGATTTTCACGCACAACCATTTCTAGGGTTTACAAAGAATGGTGTGAAAAGGAAAAACATCCAGTATCACGGCAGTCCTGTGGGCGAAAATGCCTTGTTGATGCTAGAGGTCAGAGGAGAATGGGCCGACTGATTCAAGCTGATAGAAGAGCAACTTTGACTGAAATAACCACTCATTACAACCGAGGTATGCAGCAAAGCATTTGTGAAGCCACAACACGCACAACCTTGAGGCGGATGGGCTACAACAGCAGAAGACCCCACCGGGTACCACTCATCTCTACTACAAATAGGAAAAAGAGGCTACAATTTGCACGAGCTCACCAAAATTGGAAATTTCTGTTGAGACATTCAGATGGTAGAGTCATAATTTGGCGTAAACAGAATGAGAACATGGATCCATCATGCCTTGTTACCACTGTGCAGGCTGGTGGTGGTGGTGTAATGGTGTGGGGGATGTTTTCTTGGCACACTTTAGGCCCCTTAGTGCCAATTGGGCATTGTTTAAATGCCACAGCCTACCTGAGCATTGTTTCTGACCATGTCCATCCCTTTATGACCACCATGTACCCATTCTCTGATGGCTACTTCCAGCAGGATAATGCACCATGTCACAAAGCTCGAATAATTTCAAATTGGTTTCTTGAACATGACAATGAGTTCACTGTACTAAAATGGCCCCCACAGTCACCAGATCTCAACCCAATAGAGCATCTTTGGGATGTGGTGGAACGGGAGCTTCGTGCCCTGGATGTGCATCCCACAAATCTCCATCAACTGCAAGATGCTATCCTATCAATATTTCTAAAAAATGCTTTCAGCACCTTGTTGAATCAGTGCCACGTAGAATTAAGGCAGTTCTGAAGGCGAAAGGGTGTCAAACACAGTATTAGTATGGTGTTCCTAATAATCCTTTAGGTGAGTGTATATTTAACTCAGTAAAGCCATTCAGGGCCCTATAATGCACTCGGCAGTGTTTTTTGTTTCAGCCAGATGCATTTTCACATCCTGCTCCACGTTGTTTAAATAGCAAATTCACTCGCACCCATCTGTTCACCCATGGGTGTCTGGTCTGAAAACCAGGTGTGTTCAGGTGCATTGTTGGTACTTTGCTATTATGAGGACCTGAAATTGACTGCGTCATTGACCAACACAAACCTGCTCTAAAGTCTGCCAGTCCTCTCTGGAGAAGCGTTCAGTCTTTCCGCTTGCAAATTCTGCCATGTAAATAGTGAATCCGCCATGGTGCGAGTGCAACTGGATTTTAAAGGGAATGGGAGATGAGACTCTGATTGGTTTGTTGCACGTTACGCCCAAAACACACCCATGTGTTAAGAGACTAGGTACAACCCTTTTGGACTATGCACCTGGCACGCTGACCATTTTTTTTCCGTTGTAAACTAGCAAAAGTTGATTCACACATGCCCTAAGTGCACTTGCGCCATGCACTCTTCAGACCATGCGCTCAGGTCGTTAAAATAGGGCCCCCCTTGCTTGTTAGCTTGAAAAACAAGATTGATTGACAGGCTGGTTTACGGTGACGAATGTGACTACTGTATGTGACAGAGCACAATTTTATGATGTGGTAGTATGTAAAGCTTGCCTGCTCATCTGCTGCACACTCAGGCTGCATCAAAAATCGAATACTCTCTTAAGTAGGTACTTATTTTGAGTAGGTACTATCCTGTGGCCTCATGGGATAGTAAAGTGTCCATTGTATGCACACTTTAGAATCTCACCGGAAGTAGTAGGTCATCTGGATACTTCACTTTTATGAGTACTGTGAATTATTTTGCCACATACTGTTTTTCACCTACTATATAGTAGGGAAGTATGCAATTTTGGATGCAGTATCAGATATAAGTATGCCTACTTTTAGGGCGTAGGCGTATTGGAATGCAACATGTCAATCTGTCATTTATCTGTCTTTTGTTTGTCTTTTTATCAAATAGAAGGCAGTTTTGTTAGTCTATCATTAGTATTAATGACATGAAACAGATTCAGACAAGTTATAAAAAATAAAAAAACACAAAACAAAAAACAAACCTTTGAATGCAACCATTTTCTACCCTTCTCCACTCTTATAGACTGCCAAAGAAGTGCTGATGACAGTTGTGTTGCATACGCAAAGATGTGCAATACAGTCAAGGATGAAAAGTTCATAAAACCGAAACTGGAAGTGTCTTTTCAGATGACATTCTGTTTGACAGCAGAATATCCATTTCAATGTCATTTCAATAAGCTGAGTTGATACAGTGTCATAGTCAAAGATGAGAAATATGCATATTACATACGTATACTTAATCGCTGTGGTGGAAGAAATATTGGAATGGAAAGGAATGGGAATGAAGTGGGTGATGTATAACCTGTGTCACCTCTCAAAAGGTGATGATAATTACATTTCCCACCAAGCGTTTATCATTGAACTTTAGTGGGAAACACCATTTAAGGAGATAGAATAGACTTTTAAAGAAAAATCAGACACTTTAGGAAGTAGCTGTATTATGTGAAATATAAGTTGTGTCTCTATCTGAGGTATTTTATAAGCACTTGTTAATGTCTGTCTAAATTCCTTGCGTTTGGTTCATTACATTTTAGAATCTCTCTGCATATTGACACCAAGAACAAATATACCCTCAAACAAGACTTTGACTTGAAACAGTTCTGCGAGGCTGTGTGGGACAGAGGTACAGTTGGGGTTAGGATTTAGGGTTAATGTTACCTTTGTGTCAATCAAAAACTGGCTTTTGAAAGTTAGATGTGACCTTAAGACTCTTAAGACAGAGGTCAGAGCACTTTTTGTTTTGTTCTTGGTGTGAAAAGGCCTTTAGTCTTCTTCACTTTGTTCATCACAACAATCGGCTCTGTTTTATTTTGGTCCCCTTTAGACATTCATTGGACTATAAATAACATTGCACCCACATGCACCTTCATCTACACTCATTAGAGTATTAGTTGAGTAGGGGAGACCGGGTATAGTTGTAGCACGGGGAAAGTTGTAACACTACCAATTCCACGAATCACAGATAAGATATGAGTCATATGACAGTTTCGATTTTCTCTGGCTTCCTTTATGATCCCGCATGCATGGAGGTATTCCAGTCTGTGTTGCTATCTCTCCTGAAGCTACAGCAGAACATCTAATTCTGAGGTAAAAAAAAAAAAAACGATAATATTTTGTTTAGTACTTCTACCATTGTAGATAATGTTGTGTGAGTTATATCAGGTCAAAGTATAGTTTCTCTAGTAAAGAATGGTGTATCAACCTCCTGCTAATGTCAAAGCACCATGCTAATACAGCTAATACAGCTAGCTAAACAATGAGTGATAGTGGTGGGGTAGGATGTAACGTGTTTTGAAACAACTATCCACTTATATACAACTAAGAACATTTGTGTGATTTTAATAATTCTACAGAATGCCTATGTTAATGTTATGCCTAATGTTAATTTGTTCTCGCTTACACACACACACACACACACACACACACACACACACATGAATGTGCACGTACAGGCATGTACAAACAACACACAATATGCACATACACTCCCCATATTCACACATATTGTATTGTTGCAGCCATTCATTTAAAATAAAACTGTTGTTGTGGCACATCACTTGGAGTACCCTTAGTTTTTGTGATTTTGTCTACCTGTTACAACTTACCCCAGTATGTGTTACAACCTACGCCAGTAGTGGGGTCAGTTGTAACAAAGGACCAATTAGTATTTGTCATCATCTCACAAAGTCTGTGATATAGTTGAAGAAATTTGAATTGTTGCCATTTGTAGTAGACAAATGTGGGTACTTTGCCTAAAAGTTTCGGACGCAGCTAAAAAAAAGAAAGAAGGTAGTTTTAGGTGCTGAAGAAAAAAAGTGTTACAACCATACCCGGTCTCCCCTATTACTGGACTGTATGGGTAGGGTTAGGGTATAATCGTTAAGGTGAATAAGTACTTGCAAAGTTACTAGAATGTTTGTGGGGGAGCATCAAAATAAAGTGTTAGCAGATATTATGCAGACAGTCTACTCATACTCTAATGAGAGTTAGTTGACATGTAGGTGCAACATGTCTTATAGTCTTCAGAATGTCTAAAGTGGCCAGTCAAAATAAAGTGTTACCCAACAATCAAGTGCCAATGACTGTCGGCCTCGCTCAAATGAAAGGCTTTGTTTTCATTTACGACCTTTTACACAAACATCACCAACGTTCTCCAGAGTGTCATGTGATGAAACCCATGAAAGGGCAAGGCTTGTTTAAATGGCATTTTGATGGCATTTGTGCACCCCCTTTAACCTTTCGTTGAGTTTCATTTTTCTACTTTGATTAAATTTCATATTGGCTTTATTCTCATGGCGACCTTTGCCCCTGGACTCAACCCGCTGCTGATAATGACAATCAATTGTTTTTGTAAATATGGAGAACATTCTCAAACATATACAACACCCATGCTACCACCTCTGTATTTTCACATACATTGATTAATTCTACTCTATGGCTTTGTTCTAGTGAGCTGTCATTGGCGTCTACATTGCAGATGAAGTTTATCTTTCAGTATTATTGGAGTGATAACTAAAAAGTCTCACACATCTATACCTCTGTTAAAAACTGTACGCAGATGACAGTTTTATGTCATTGGTTCGCTGGGTGTTTTTAAGAGTTATTTAGAAATTAGCAGTGCTGCTGACAAAAACAAACGGCTGCTAATTTGCCACAGTTTGCGTGATTCATGGCATTGTGCTTAACAACCGTTTGTGGTTTTTGCAAAGCTCTTCTGTCTTAAATAGATGTTTATTACATCTGCATAAAGGGAAAAGGCTAATTTCACTTTCTGCCAATTTCTTTGGCATTGTCTTCAGAATATAATGCTGCAACATAATAAGCAACATAATAAGCTTCCACATTGCTGCAGAACAGAGTAAATGTGGCAACTGTCTGGCTAGTAAGACTTTTTAAAGCTCTGAATAAGTTTATTAGTAAAAAAAAATTGCCATGCTTGGAAATTAGTGATGAGGATTAGTAATTAAGCTGATTTACAAATCCACTAATGCACTGAACATTAATAATTTGATTTCCTTTGTCAGATTTGATAATATTTTTTATATGCACATTGCATTATATGAGACTACACTCTGTATCATTATTGCCTGCAAATCCGAACTGCGACAAATAATATTTAAAAAATAAACAATAAAATTGTAGTTACTACTTTTCTTCACTAACACTAAAAGGCTGGGTCCTTAACAAGAGTAAGAGGAGGTTATATCTTTATCCATCACAGAAGACACAAGTTTAATTAACTCTAATTGCATGTTTATATACATTTGACTTCAGAGTTAATCAGTTTTTATCCCTGTGTCCAGCAGTGAATTTAAACATAAGAGGAGTCCATCTGCCTTTGAATTTAGCAACTAATTACATACAGACGAAACTAAAAAGTGGCTAACTTTCAGAGGAGAATCCGCAGAGAATCGTGCAATCCATTTTACATTTTTGATTCGAGTTTTTGATGTGGGCCGTGGAGACTTAAGAACTGTCTGAGTCTGGAAGAAACACTAGTTGGGGAAATTTAGTTGAAATAAGAAGCACCAACAACTGCGAAGCTGATATAGTGTGCAATTCTATATTAATATCTGCCCCCTGGCTATGTGATGTTCTCCGCGAGCATCGTTCTAAACTCAGGGATGCAGAGAGGAAGCGGCGCAAATCAAAAGATCCCGCTGACCTTGGTTTGTATCAATCACTCCTCTCTTCCTTCTCTGCTAATGTCTCTACTGCTAAAATGACTTACTACCACAACAAAATTACTTTTTCTGACTCTCACATGCTTTTCAAAACCTTCCTCCTCTTCCTCACCCTCCTTCATCGACCCTAACAGCCTAACAGCATAAATAAAACAACAATCATCAGCGGCCAATTTTCCATACCACAAACTGACACACATCTTAACAGCAAATACACACATTATCCCCTTCTTCTTTCCACTCTCGGAGGCAGAAGTCTCCAAACTCATCCTTTAAAATTATCCTACTACCTGTCTGCTTGATCCTATACCCACACATCTTCTTCAAGCCATTTCTTCTTCTCCGCACTCACTCACATCAACACCTCTCTTCACACTGGTACCTTTCCCACAGCATTTAAGCAGGATTGGATAACTCCGCTGCTTAAGAAACCCACTCTAAATCCAGAAAATTACAGACTGGTATCCCTTCTTCCATTCATTGTTAAAACACTTGAACGAGTCATGTTCAGCCAAGTCTCTACCCTTCTTGCACAGAACAACCTCCTGGACAACAACCAGTCTGGTCTCAATAGCGGACACTCAATAACCTGTTCTTTGTTTTGACGCTCTGAGATTGGCAAGAGCAGTTTCCAAATCCTCAGTACTCATCTTGCTGGATCTGTCTGCTGCTTTTGGCACAGTCAACCACCAGATCCTCCTGTCAACCCTCATGATGAATGCCATCTCAGGAACCACACTCCAATGGTTCAAGTCTTTCCTCTCAGTAGGGCCTTCAGGGTGTTGTGGGGGGGTGAGGTGTCTAAGTCGCAACATCTTCAGTAGCTCGCATTTCAGCCTGCCTGACAGACATTTTTTTTGCTGGATGAAGTACCACCACCTTCAACTCAACCTTGCAAAGACAGAACTTCTTGTGGTCTCAACCAATCCAACTCTTCATCACAACTCCTCCATTCATCTAGGTTCGTCAACCATAACTCCATCCAGGACAGCCAGGAACCTTGGAGTTGTGATTGATGATCAGATAAACTCCACAGACCACATTGCAAGAACTGCCAGAATATACCTTCTTCCATTCATTGCTAAAACACTTGAATGAGTCATGTTCAACCAAATCTTTAGCTTTCTTGCACAAAACAACCTCCTGGACAACAACCAGTCTGGTTTTCCAAAGTGGCCACTCAACTTAGATGGCCTTGCTCTCGGTTATTGACGCTCTGAGATTGGCAAGAGCAGCTTCCAAATCCTCAGTACTCATCTTGCTGTATCTGCCCGCTGCTTTTGACACAGTTAACTACCAGATCCTCCTGTCAACCCTCATGATGAAGGCCATCTCAGGAACCACACTCCAATGGTTCAAGTCTTTCCTCTAAGTAGGTCCTTCAGGGTGTTGTGGAGGGATGAGGTGTCTAAGTTGCAACATCTAGCTACTGGGGTGCCTCAAGTTTCAGTGCTTGGACTGCTTCTCTTCTCCATCTAAATGTCATCACTAGGATCTGTCATTCTGAAACATGGTTTTTCCTATCACTGCTACGCTGATGATACAAAACTCTACCTCTCATTCCAGCCAGATGATCTGATGGTAGCTGCTCACATCTCAACCTGCCTGACAGACATTTCTTGCTGGATGAAATATCACCACCTTCAACCCTCCAGAAGCTTGCATTCTGCAAGTGAACAGTGCCTTGACTTGACCTTGAGAGTTCCCTGCTGCTGGAATGACCTATACCTAACTCAAACCAAGCTATCTATATCACTTCCACTTTTATCTAGTTTTTTTTAGAATTTTATCTATTCTATATATATATATATAAAAGCCATATAAAACCTTCCTACGTGTACTGTGCTAGAATAACTGGGACTAGTCACAGCACTTGCATATTGTTGCCCCCTTTGTTGGTTTGATTTATTCTATTGCTCTCCTCATATGTAAGTCGCTTTGGATAAAAGCGTCTGCTAAATGATTAAATGTCTGTAGAGTTGTTTGCTATTCTAATCAACAATGAAGTTGAAAAAATACGACAGATGGACTGACGTCGAGGTTCAGGCTTTATTATGCTTATATGCGGAGGTCGAAATCTTCACGGTTCTTCAGACCGCGATGGAAACACAGACAGAAACAGGTCCGGGGGAAAAAAGTTCCTGGGACAAATTGTGCCAGGTAATTTAGGTGGAAAGGGGCTATAGAGAACAAAATTGTATGTCTGAAAGCTGACTTTTTAGACTTGAGCTACTAATCAATCACCAACTATTTAAACACACCCTAGCAACTACCTATAACATCTTAGGAACTGCATAGCAACACCCTAGCTACCACCACTAAAAAACACTTCCTAAGATTGCCCTAGCAAAGCTCATACACTGAAAAAATGTGGTGTGGAAATTGCTTTCTTTCAGAAACTGCTAGTAAATTTCACAATTAATTACAAATAATTGGCATGAACCCTGAATTAAACATGAAATTTTGAAGACTAAAATACCATAATATAACCATAATAGTGTTTTACTTTATTCATATTTAATCTATCTATTATTAACAGTTGAGATCATCATAAAGATTAAGCCTTTAGATCAACGTATTGTATATATTATCCAATGAACTACAGGTCATACTTATTCATCAGTAGCAGTCATGATCGTGGCATGTGGGCCGTGATGAACATTAAAACATAATCACGGACAATGTGTGGGCTCCCTCGCGGTTTACACCTAATTTAGGCTTATTAAAAATTACCAAAGCTCTTAAGCTCGCTGCCTATGATAAGGCTTTCTTTATTGGTCTGTATTGTGGGAAGAGATAAATATGTGCTAAGAAAGCCTAACTGCCTCCGCTGTACTTTGGAGCATGGCTATAGCGCAGCAATCCCATATTTCTGAATTTTGCCTCGAGGTTAAAAGTTCAGCTCCTCATTTCTTATGTTGTGAACAGTAAACAATAAACTAAATCACAGTGTAGACGGAAAGTAGGTGCACACTTTTATATAGATGATCACAAAAAAAGTTTCTGACATTATGTTGGTGATATTTGTGATCAAACCACCCACAGGCGACATTCTTCATTTACCATTTCAGCCCTGCCGCGGATGATGTTTTACTCTCCTCCTGCGTCTACCTCTTGCCTGAAGGGCTGCTGTGCTTTGGGAAATCCAGAGCGGGTCAGGAGTTCATATGTGGGCTAGAGTAAAGATCTGATGAAGTAAACAAACATTCTCCCATGATCCGCACTGAGAGAAAGTGTAAATACTGGTTCTGCACAGCACGTCCGTTCTGGAAATACCCCCTTCTTGGTGATTTGCGACCACTGAATGAGATAAATACCATTACAGGTCTTGAAGCATACTTTTTTCCTCCAATTTGAAAAGTGCATGAACTTTAGGGGCACAATGAAAACGTATTAAATAATTTTCTTATTTTTTTCTGAATAAAGGGATACAAGGAGATATTTATAAGCAAAATGATTTAATTAATTTGAATAGCCTACCAAAACTCTCTGTTTTTAAATATGCCTGCTTTGAACTGTATTTATTTAATAATTATGGAATTATGTATATCCTAATCATTGAAATTAAATGCCAGCCAAAGTTTATTTTGTAACAAAATGCCAATAATAACCAGAAAGAAAAGTTGCAGGACTTTTAAATATAAACAAGAACAAAATACACTCTTATTTTGAAATGCTTACAGTTGCTTATTCAATCAAAAGAGGGATAAAATATGCACTCATACAACCATCTAAAACATATTACAATGCAAACACCATAAAGTAAACATTGTCATAATTCATCAACAGTATCCTAAATCATAAGAAATCGTTTGACATGCATGTAGGGTATTCTTTGATTGGGAATTGCTGCGCTCATTTTAATCCAGTCATTGGCAATAATTGCATATAACCATTTTCTGGCCTGAAGTTGAAGACCTCTTAAAATGATAATTAAAACTCATCTTAGATCTGAGTGGTTTTAAGACAAGACATGCCCCAGTGAATAAGGTACAAAACAAAAAAATCAAATCACTATACTTCCCCAGTTGATTGAATAGAGGTTCAAGTGCATAGCGTTGAACCCCTGTTGTAATTGTTAGAATTTCCAAGGATCAGCATTCTCATCTAACAGTGACCAGCCAGACCAAACCGTAAGTCATAGAGACTTGAAACTTTGAGGGATGGTAGTACTCACACTGGCTACAATGTCACCAAAGCTTGTCCCAATCGGCCTGATGGTGTTACTACAGTGGTCAAAAGTACATAATGGCTCCTAAACTGTTCGTCGCAGTCTCAAGTGTCTTATATCATTAGAAACCTTGGCTTAAGACAGTTTTGGGTATTTTTCGAAAAAACCTACTTTTGCAAACTAGTCCTGGGTTTTTCGCCTGATCGGAACCAAACCAGTGGAGTCTGATTGTCATTCAAAATTAAAAATTTCGATTCGCACCAGCAATAGGAGGTCAAAACGTTCTAATTGGGCCTGGCCACTTTTACTAAAACGGCTATCCCTCTTGAACGGAATGAGATCATGTCACCAAACTTGGTACACTCATGTATGGGCCCGGCCTGTGGTCGCGTGAAAAAGGACGCAGCGATTGGCCACTTGGTGGTGCTATAAAATAAATAAACATAAAAAAAAAAGGCTATTGCTACGCAACAGTCAGTCCAATTGACTTAAAATCTTGCATGCAGTGTCTTTGTCTAAGGTGACACGATAGTCTATGTATCTTGAAAAACACAGCTGCCGTCAGCCAATGACGTTCGAGCAGCTGTCTGACCCTAACCTAACCCTGACCCATACGGAGGCTGATTAGAAAGAAACTCGCTAGGCCTGTTTGACTCACGGCCCTAGAGGCTTGTGGGAAATTCGAAAGAAATGTGTGTAAAGGATTGATCACTAGACTTTTCACACATGCACACAACATTCATACCACATGGTAGACCTCCTCATTCTGAGCAACTATGCCTCTAGGACCGCCGCTGTCAATCGAAACGTTTGTTAAATATTGGAGATTATTTTACATTATTTCACAAACTAGTCCTAGGTTTTTGGCTCAACCTTGAGAAAACCACAGTGACACAATTCTCTGGACTATCTAGGACAATAATTAAAAAAAGTTGAACTTTTAACCTTTGGATATAGCCATAGTAGGGTAATTTATAAAAAGAAAAAGTTTGCAAAATATACCCAAAAATTCTAAATGAAAACTCACAAAATTAGGTGAGCACACGCATCCTATGATTCTAAAGAAACATGCCAACTTTGATCAGGATTGGACCATACCGCTGTTACTGTTTAAACATTTCCTGAGTACATTGCCTGTTTTCCCTTTAAATGGTCTGTTCCATTTATGGTGGTTACAGGCTTGATAAATTAAACATAATACATTTGTGCATAGGTGCTTAAAGGCCTCAAAGCATTTGAACCCTGATAATTACGGCTATATTTTCATTTAGAATGTCTTTTTTTTAAATGTGCAAATGAGGCGTTATGGAATTAAATATGCACTAATTTGCAGAACAGAAATCTGAACATTGGTTAAAGCCAGGTTCAAAATGTTCAGTTTTTCATTTTGTATTGTAAACATGTATTCGAGATGTTTGCTTTCCACTAG
Organism: Paracanthobrama guichenoti; assembly: GCA_018749465.1. Taxonomy (NCBI): domain Eukaryota; kingdom Metazoa; phylum Chordata; class Actinopteri; order Cypriniformes; family Gobionidae; genus Paracanthobrama; species Paracanthobrama guichenoti. Next base: position 1,336,085 of record CM031943.1, read on the forward strand.
TCTAAAACAACAGTTGATGAAAAGCCAAGCCTCAAATCTCAAAACTGACCAATGTTTTTGCCTGTAGCGTCTCGACTTAAACTTGCATGTGAGTCCTGGAAGAGTTTGCCTTTAAGTTGGCATCCTCTTATAGCTCAACTACTTTGTATTCCAGGCCTAGATTCTCTATCCTACAGAACCCTGATGGGCAGGCACAGCTCCTCTGGCATTTTAAAGTGCTAATGCCTGTAACACGGCCCTGTGTAGCTCAGCGGATGACCCAGTGGAGAAAACAGGGGTGCTGAGACAATAATTAACTCAAGATAAGTGTAAGAGAAAACAAGACTCCCTATGAAATGCACAGAGTTGTTACCGCCGCCCTGCTGTGACTGGAAACATTAACACAGAAACAAACTGCACAGATTCATTCTGCTCTTGGATAACTAGTATAATAATGATTTAACGCATTAATTCACCCAAAAATGTTCTGTCATCATTTACTAGCCCTCATGTTTCTTTCTTACATGCAACACAAAATTAGCAGAAAGCGAAAATAAATGGCGAAGTTCACTGTCAACCTTTGCATTACTTATGCAGGTTGCACTTCATTTTGATTGTCCCCTGTAGACATTCTACTGTAAGTAACTTTGCAACTACTCGTCAACTTATTGTACTAACCCCAACCTAACAGTCAATGAGAGTTAGTTGACATGTTGCAAAAACAAATAAATCACACAAATCACTTTATTTTCTGTACTGAAGTTGTCAGCTCTGTGTATGTGTTTAAAAACAGGCCTTGAAAGTAGTTTATAGATACTATGAGAATAAGTATAAATCTATTATTCATAGACAAAGTCATTGTGTGGACAGGAGGAGTTGTTTTTCTAACATGTTTGTTCAACAGTTCATGAAATCTCAACAAGCTTGCTCTAGAATCTGCTGGTAAATATGATTCATGGCTCAATCAAGTTGTTTGAATATTATATGCAGGTCATGAAGCTTTTGATATTTGGTTCATGCTGTCAATTTATACTCTTCCTCTTCATGCTCTCGATGAGGTTACACTGAACTGTACTCATTAGCCATGTAAAGGGAATAATTTTTCTGAATTTGTGGGCATCTATGAATCTAATTTGAACAAACAGACATGTTGATGGTTGTTATTAATATTCATCACAGATCTCAGCCATACTGGGAAAAACAGACTGTCAAATCATGAAATATTTAGCAGTTTTCAGCTTTGAGTAAGCAGACCTGGACTTCAGAACAAACACTGTCAGATTTGGTTTTATGGGTCTGACCCTGAGGACGTGATATGTCTAAATTGCTTGTCTTGACGTAGCGCATTACCTCAACCATCTGAATTCAGAGGTCCATAGTGTTTGAATATATTGCTGATTTAAATTCAAGAGGAACTTACAGGGAAGCCTATAAGGCCAAACTGAAAATTACGGATTCAGAATCCTATTTAAAGCAGGAAATAAGGTTTAATAACTAAATAAATAAATATTGCATAATTAGATGATTATTATGTTATTTATTATGTTGGAATATTTTTTATATTGAAGGAAATGTCCAAAAGCTTAGGTTCATGCGTTCCATTTGTCCTTGAAAGCGGGAAATTCCTAGTTCCCGAATTCCTCGGGGCATTTAACTGGAACGCTCCCTCAAACCAGAGTTGTGATTGAGAAACTCTGGTGAACCCCCAACTTCAGAATCCAATATGTACTTGAAAGAATTGAAAATAATCAAAGATATTTGATTTTGTAAAATGAACAAAGACATTTGCTTTACTGTTTTCAACCCCCATCTCTCTCCAGGAGGGCCATTTGGAATTCCTAAAGACAAAGAAATGCTGAAGGCCTGTAGGCCAAATGTGTGTCACACCTGTAACACCGTGGGGGAAGTTTGGTCTGATTGGTCAGTTTGAATGGCTCACGTTAGGGTTTAAGTCACATGGTCAAGGAATAGATAAAAGAAGATTGTAACTGTTGCTCTGGCTTTTTTCTCTGGCGCTCTCTTCTTGGGGCCTTCTCTTTGGCTCTTCTCTTCTTTGCTCTCTTCTCTTCTTTGTCTCTCTCTCCCTTCTCTCCCTCTCTCTCTCTCTCTCTCTCTCTCTCTCTCTCAGGTAACATTCATGCTGGGTACGATTAATGGTATAAGTTTTCATCATCTCATACATTTATTTTGTAACTATTTTAAGTGTAACCATAACTAGATTTTGTCATTAAATTCTTTCAACTACAAATGATGTGCTAACTAGTTTTGATTTGGTATTGACTTTGAAGTGTTACCTATTGCAATACAATATAGTCACATTATAGCCACGCTCTCCCACATGTTTAGCTATTGTAACTGCGCTTATTTCCGTCGTTGGTATAAGCTGCAGTGGGTGGTAAAGACGAGAAATGTACAGTTTTCTGTCATCTTGCTGATAACGTTTCTTTAGTCATTCGGCAACCCTGCAGTCAGAACCGCTGTAGAGGATCCACCCTTACAGATGGTGCCGAAACCGGGAATCCTTGCAGTGAATCTTCTGAAATTCATCAGAATGAGGACATTTTTTCACAGTTGATCTTGTGAATGGATTAAAGCTGACCTTTTGACCAAGGAATTGGTAAGTCTGTTTTCATTGTTTATGAATTGCATGAAACAGAAATTAGAAGGTTTGAAAGCGCTTCAATAGTCCCATTACTGTACAATCCGAGAATATTCAGATTATCTCCTCGGGGATGGAAGGGAAAATTTCTGATAACAGTGACTTATTGTTTGCTTTATGGAGTGAAAAAGTTGAGCCTACCTTGTCCAAACTCAAGACAGAGTATATTGGAATTAAAAGTTCAGATGATGAAATGATTCGATGGTGGGACATAATTGGCAAACACCAAAAGAAATCAAAACATGGTAAAATAATTGAGGCTTTAAACTTCATAAGTTTTAAAAGGCTACATAATGTGATACCATTTCTATTATCAAGTCTAGATGAGAAATGTAAAGAAGTGCATTCTAAAAATGCAGAAGCAGAAAAGTCTGAGGCAAAGATTCAAGATCTTCAAGCACAGCTAGATAAATTACTAGCTGAGCAGTTCGCCCTGACTGAAAAGTGTAAAAATCACAAGGAGACCATTGCAGATCTCAAGGCTATGCTAAATGCTAAAAAGTTCATGTCTCCCAAAACGCTTAACAGCGATGGGACTAAAAAGCATGTTCACTTCTTAGATGAGCTGACTTGCTCTAATGAATCTGAAACGTTTAGTTCAGAAAATGCATGTGCAACTCAAGAAAGTGTGCCTATTTCAGTTCTTAAGGTGACGCAGTACCATAATAGCGCAGAGTCATGTACCAGAACGCATGGTGTACAAGCATTAGAGAGTCATGAAAATCCTCAAACTCCAGGAGAACATAGCATTCAATCCTATGGCAAAGAGAACAGGTTTTGCAGTTCTTGTAGGAAAATAGGCCACTCAGAGGAGAGATGCTGGTCACTGGGTGAAGGTCGACCTCCACCTTATTTTCAGAAAACTAGGAAATCACTTTCTAAGAGTAAAGATCAGCGCTCATTTGCAGGTAAAACTCTTAGTGAGTTAACCGCAGTGTTCATGCAAGGCCTTCAGCTGTTAACCTCACTGGCTAGTGGACTAGCAGCCTCATAGCGGTGAGTTTAATAGTTAAACATCTAAATTGCAATGATCCTGTTTGTATTTTCAAATTTGTAATTGTACTAAACACATTGTGCGCATTGAACACACATTATAGTTGTTTGTGTTAATATATACACATAGACTAGTTAAGTTTATTCTTTAAAACACATGATTGCTTTACTTTAAGTGTTGTATGAAACACTTAGGATAAAGGTTGTTGATGCTTTGCATTCTAGGCCATGTATCTTGTGAAAATTGGAATAACTTTAATACTGGAATTGTTTAGCCATTTCCAGTTTCATGTGTTTCTATGTTGAATTTGTTTGTCTCCTGAGTGGAAAACTCTGCTATTTTCCATATAGCTGCAGTAAAACCATGTACAGGAGCATAGAATTGCCATGTGGCTACAGTGTAATTTACAATTGCATTAACCATGAAAATGCTTTCATCACAGCAGGATTCAGTACCTTTGACCTTTGCACTTTATCATGCTCCCTAACAAAAACACTGGTTTGAGCCAACCACACCTTACTCACATTCTCATGCTGGCTTCCTGTTACAACAGGACCAAATTTGCATCACAATTGTAAAACCTCCTTGCCGTGTTTGGGGCATGATTTACACATAGCCACAGCTAAATGCAGCCACATAGATTTGATCTTCACAGACAAAGTCAAATCTACATCAGCCTCACAAAATGTATTCTATTTTATTTAAGTCTTTACATCTAGACTGTATTATAACTGTGAATTTCTCCCAGTTAATGTTTTTGTTTTTCTTCAGATTTACTAAATCAGTTAGTTATTATGTGTCTCACCAAGTTAAATATCAAAATTTACACGTGAATTTATGCATTTCTCATTCTTACCTAAGTGCAAACATTTATTTTATCATTGTATTGTAACAATGCATTTGATTTTGAACTTATTTGATTTCTGAGTCTTTGTATTTTGTCCATTTGACTTGCAACAATGTTTTGGACATCTATGGAATTTAATTTCTGTATTTGGTTACACTGAATATTTTGCTGATACTCTTCATGAAAAGGGGATTTAAGCCAACAATGATTGTTGTTTTGTTATAAGGCAATTTATTTTTAATGTTTCCAGAAACAATGTAAGAGCTTGTGAGATCTTCTTTTATTCTCAGCCTTGACCACTTTATTAAGTACATCGATTTAATGGCTTATTGCCAGAGACTATTTTAATCTGACCACATCAAACTTCTGACCAATGACAAATGCTGTGTATGCTTTTGTTCTTTGTTGTGCTATATGTTCTTCTAATCACAGGATCCCTGCTGCACAAGTTCACATCCTGTGTCCTCAGAAAGAGGGACAAGCGTTTGCTCTAACCTTCAGTGACTTTTCTCAAGGTGTGAAGGATTCAATGGACGTTTTGCATATCAATGATTGGTGCAACACCATTTGATGGAGCCTTCTCATGCAGGACTGAGATGAGAACAAAGACTGAAGACTGACCAGCTGCTTTTGCAACAAGTGTGGACGAGAAGTCTGAAGATGACATCTACACACAACAGAAAGCATGTCTTTGTGGACTGTGCCACCTTTGTACTCAATGATTGTGGCCAATGGTGCCAAGAGGGGACTGAAAGAATTGAAAATAATCAAAGATATTTGATTTTGTAAAATTAACAAAGACATTTGCTTTACTGTTTTCAACCCCCATCTCTCTCCAGGAGGGCCATTTGGAATTCCTAAAGACAAAGAAATGCTGAAGGCCTGTAGGCCAAATGTGTGTCACACCTGTAACACCGTGGGGGAAGTTTGGTCTGATTGGTCAGTTTGAATGGCTCACGTTAGGGTTTAAGTCACATGGTCAAGGAATAGATAAAAGAAGATTGTAACTGTTGCTCTGGCTTTTTTCTCTGGCGCTCTCTTCTTGGGGCCTTCTCTTTGGCTCTTCTCTTCTTTGCTCTCTTCTCTTCTTTGTCTCTCTCTCCCTTCTCTCCCTTCTCTCTCTCTCTCTCTCGCTCTCTCTCTCAGGTAACATTCATGCTGGGTACGATTAATGGTATAAGTTTTCATCATCTCATACATTTATTTTGTAACTATTTTAAGTGTAACCATAACTAGATTTTGTCATTAAATTCTTTCAACTACAAATGATGTGCTAACTAGTTTTGATTTGGTATTGACTTTGAAGTGTTACCTATTGCAATACAATATAGTCACATTATAGTCACGCTCTCCCACATGTTTAGCTATTGTAACTGCGCTTATTTCCGTCGTTGGTATAAGCTGCAGTGGGTGGTAAAGACGAGAAATGTACAGTTTTCTGTCATCTTGCTGATAACGTTTCTTTAGTCATTCGGCAACCCTGCAGTCAGAACCGCTGTAGAGGATCCACCTTTACATACTAATATATTGTTCATTAGCACTTCTGTTTGTCTGTGTCTCAATAAACTCAGTGGTGCACACAGTACTATCCAACCTCTGTTTGTGGACATGATACTTCGGCATGCGTCTGTGCACATGTGCAGATGTGCACCGAATGCAGTCTTTAACAGTTAACAGTCGACACGCGGAACATACTTAAATGTGAGTTCCCAGTTCCCACACAAACATATTATGTATTCTGTCCATTTTATCACGAAACTCAAACAATAAATGCTGTTTTGACGCTCTTTAATGTGGCGTGTCACTGTATAGGTGCGTCAGTTCAAGCAGCAGCGCTGTGCACGAGTGAACGCGATCATCTCTTCAGTCAAAGAATAAACAGGAATTAATTTCTGAAGGTATGTTGAGAATACATTACAACTTACTGAAACATATCATATGTGGTGTAATCACTCAATCAGTGTTTCAACGGTGGAAAGACGTCAATAAAACAGCTTGAGAACAATGTCCCGTAGCATCACATTAACCTCATAAGTCATTCAGTGTCCACAGCTGTGAGTTCACTAGAGTAATCAGCTCTTTCACTAAATATATGCACTATATTAGCCTATATATTCATCATATTCCACTGAAACTGTTACTGGTGTCTGGATTCATTTCATTTATGTTTAAATAAATCTAAGCCACTGTGTATAATGATTGTATTTCAACAACAAATTGGAGTAAAAAACATAATTTCATAATTAGATATAGAAGTTAATGCAAAAACTGCCTAATGTGATGTTTACATGTTTGCTTACAATGTGTTATTTGAGTGTTGATTATTATATCTAAAAATAAATAGCAACTCAATTTAGGCTAATAGTTTGGGCTCTGTTGTTAACCTTTAATATTATAGCAATGTGCAAGTAAAGGCTCCCTATATAGTGTATGCATTAGCAGAGATAATTGTTTTTATCATTAAGAAACTTTTAATTATAACTGAATTCATTTAAGGACAATAAACCACTGTTTAATGAAAAAAAAAAGAAGCAGTTTTATATTTAGTTTTCTCTCTCCTGCTGTACCGAACCGTGACTTCAAACCGAGGTGCGTACCAACCCGTCAGTTTTGTGTAGCGTTACACCCCTAGTGCAAAATACCGTTTTTTTAGGCTTTTGTATTTAGAAAGAGTTAGCACAACAATGGATTGCCTGGATGCATCCATCTTAGTTTTCCGGCCTTTGAAAAAGCAATGCTGCCTTTGAATCTACACAGAAGGTGGCATCCTGAAGAGTGTAATATTGCTGGTATTGGAAGCATTTTGATTTCATTGAGGGTACATTTTTAAGACATCCTGCAGGATTAAAATGAATATCATCCTAACTATATATATATATATATATATATATATATATATATATATATATATATATATATATATATATATATATATATATATATATATATATATATATATAAAGGTTGTTTTGACTTCAGACTCTCACCAAACACTCAAATAATTAAACCCAGACTTGGCTGATTAGGAATCGAATCGGATTCGAGCAAACGCAGTCTTTTGACCCCACTTTTTAGGCAGAACATCTTTGGCATTAATTTTCGCATGAAACTCAACAACTTTGTTTACTGCCAAGTCAGCCCTAATCAACATAATTATCAGCCAGAACTTCCTCAAAAGGCATTAACCAATGCGAAATGTCTTCAAGAATAACAACCGGTCTGCGTGAAAAGTGGCTGGCAAACATGCCGATCTTTCCAGGTTCTGTCGGGCGCATTAGAAAGCAGTGCTGCCGGAAGCGGGCATGTTAAAGACGGCTGGCAGCCGGCCTAGTTTCACAGCCGCCCGCTCCCACTCCGACCCTGACAGTCAAGCCTCAGTGAGTTACATGACATTAGGGCACCACAAGGAGAACAACAAGCTGCCTACAGAATGTTGCCGCCACTTTTGAGGACACACACAAGGGGAATTCTGGGAAGGGAAGAAATGTTTGACACGGAGCTCTCTTGGGAGAACAATGTGAGTTGTTGTAACGCTGCTGGAATACTGTATTAATTTCGGGGGAACAGTTTAAGGAATACAAAACAAGAATCACTTTGTCTTACAGACAGTCTGTTCAGTTCCAGAAAAATGATCGGTGTGGGAGTGATTTCTGATTTGCATAATATTCAGATTTAATGGCTTGCTAAAAATAAGACAGAAGATGTCTTTGACTTTTTAGGAAACTGTATTTGTATTTATTGATTTGATGCTCATAATGAGACACAAACTGAATGACCCAGAACATTTTAGATTTAAAACATACTGCAATGCATATGATAAAAACATACCATTCTATGTTTTTGCTGCACTGTAAACCCTAATGCTCAAAATAATGAATTGGTTTGAGTAGATCCAACTCAAATTAAACAAATTAGTTCAAACAAATGAACTTTTATGAGTATTTAGAACTTTCTTTTTCTTTTGAGTTCTCAAAACTGACACATTTTAAGTAATCTGAATTGTTTCATTGTTTTGAGTTGTTTAGACTAACTTAAATTTAACCGAAACTGGGCTGGAAATTCTGTTTGTCACTCAGTAAATGCTGAAATTAAGTGTTATATTATGTTTCTTGTGCAAGATTAAAGTTAAGCGTGAGATTTAGTAGTGTTTAATGTTTTGTTATGCTAAGAGTTTCTGTTCTGTTCTGTTCTGTTATGACTGAACTATATAGGGCCTTGACAATTAATATTTCAAAAGAAAAGTTTATTAAGAATGGGAATCTAGAAGGATATTAAGATATCTTGAATACTTTTAGAGTTACAGGCATGCAGAAAAGGAATTTTTATGGCACTCAGACAGGAATGTTCAATGCAATTGTATTGATAGAAAAACACGAGATACATGTCTAGTTTCAACATTATTTGTTCTTTAAATATTACTCTTTAATAGAAAAAAAAAATATCAGCTGTATTCAAAGAGACCCACTTTTGGTTTTTGACCACTGAAAATGTGTACAATTGAGCAGTTTACTCATGGAGCCTGATTTAGATCGCTATATCTCTGGGATTGAACCATCGAGAGCCTTTGAAATGAAAACACCAAAAGGAATGTTTGATAAGAACCAGAATATAAAAGGATATTAAGATATCATAAATACTTCTTGAGTTACAGGCATGCAAACTTGAGGCCAAAAAACACAAGAAGCGGTTTTTGCAATTTTCAACGGTCACTGTTGGCATATAATGAAACAAAGATTGCTAAAGTCAACAGATTTCACTAATAAACCATCTCTGTGTAAAAATAACATAATGATGCTGCCATCTTTCTAAAGTCATTTTTACACCCCTCTACAAAATAGTGGATTAGTCAGTAAATATATATCTGTGACATTTAATGTTTGTCTTCCTACAGAAAAAAAAGAAAAAGAAAAAAAGATTAACAAAATCAAAAATATGAGCCGTGAGTTGACACGGAATGACCCAATAGAGTTTATTACTTCTTCCCATGTGGGTTTGGGTCAAAGCAGCTTCATGGTCAGCAGGTGTACTTGTCTCTCTACAAGCTAACTTCTCACCCAACCTGTCTTCATCTTCCTCTGGCACCTGCTGATTTAATGTGTTGTCAGTGGCACAATCTCAGACTCAATTTCTTAGACTCACTTCAGCGATGAAACCGACACATTGAGAATCTGGGACACGTTAATGTATGGAGGAGATGCCAGTCCTCTGGCTAATGACGGGAGAGAAAACTCAAACGACCTCCGAGGTGGCACCGCAGTCATTATTAGCTGGCAAGAAAGTGATGAAAGCCCTGGGAGGTGTGACATCGCCTCCTCCTTCATCTGGGAGAGGATGATAAAGGAGGAAACAATCGAGAACTCAACTCTCTTCTGCAGGGGTCCGTCATGTGTATAGTTCTTAAAAAAACAGCTTGTATAAGCTGATTAACAGAGTATGTGGATATATTGTTCACATGTGGCCTGAATCTGGATCATAATTAGTGTTACAAGATGTTCAATTCAATTCACATTTATTACGTGAAATAGGAATACACGTTCTAACAATGATTAGGGTATATAGAAAATGTATGTCTCTTATGTCAAGTCAGATATTTTAATCACACTATATGTTATTAGATGGATGGATGGATGGATGGATGGATGGATGGATGGATGGATGGATGGATGGACGGGCGGGCGGGCAGGCGGGCGGACACTATATGTTATTAGATAGATAGACAGACAGACAGACTGATGGACGGACAGATGGAGAGATGTAGATAGACAGACAGACAGACAGACAGACAGACAGACGGACTGACGGATGGAGAGATGGATATAGATAGATAGATAGATAGATAGATAGATAGATAGATAGATAGATAGATAGATAGATAGATAGATAGATAGATAGATAGATAGATAGATCTCTATAATGTATGTGAATAAATCTATTTAGATAAGTCATTGATAGTGTTCTTTTAAAGACACATTTCATTCATGTGCCATATTAATATTACAGCAGCTGCTTGTCTTCGCTCCTTCCAAAGATTATTGGCCCCTGCTGCACATTTCCCATTAGAAAGCAAGTGATCAGAGATGGAAATATGTGCAATTACAGCAGGCACAATAATTGAAGACGAATGCTGATGTTCTGTGGGGATTTCACAGTGAAATTGCTCCAGCAATCGGCACAGATGTTTTAATCAGAGCGCACTGGCCCATGAAGCCCAACATGTCTTACACAGACAATCAGAAGGGTTCTTCCCGTCATAGATGGAGCGCATCATTGGAATTATTGTTCTGATGGAGGTGGTTATTGTTTTCATTTTGCCCATTAAGAATGATTAAGGTACAGGGTGCTATAGCAAAGTTTTTGTGCTCTACTAGAGCCGGTTGTGTATTTATAACATATCAGAACAAGACAAAACCTGCAGATCATTCAAGAGAAGTGTTAGGCACAACATGAACAACACACAGCCTCAAGTGGCTCATTGCTTTCAAACAGTGGCAGCAATGGGATAAAATACATCAATGTTCAACAAATGTTTCTCTTAATCACAAACAATTCCTAAAATAGATCATTAGCCAAACTGCAGGCTATTCAAGGCCGCCAATCAACACAGCGCATAATTCAGCAGATATACAGACCAGGGCCGGTTCTAGACCAGTGGTTTCCCATGGTCATAAGCCGTGACCCAAGTAATATAGTTCATTTAATGCACTCCAAAGTCTACGTGTATCTGAATGCATACTGAAGAGATAAACTCGAGAACTGACTTTAGGACCCAGCGGAACAGCTCATTTGCGCCATTTCATGAGTCATGAAATATAATTTTTTTTTTTTCCACAAGAGGTCAGTAGAGACACCCAAATTGACCCAATGTGACATATTATTTAAAAAAACAAGACATTTAAATGGTAACTCAACCCCAGATCAGAGCCTAACTCCACCCACT
>CM031943.1:1352500-1417500 GCA_018749465.1 Paracanthobrama guichenoti
TAATTAGTTATAATAATATGATATAAAATAATATAATAATATAATTATGAATTACAATATAATAACTGCAATATAACTGCATTTTATTGGATGCCAACAAAACGTGATTGAAATTTAAACTGCACAATTATTGTGGTTCTCAAATAATTGCAATTAGAAAGTGCATATTTTAAAATATTCATATCTAAGCATATTCATGAATTTATTCAGTCATATTGACCACTGTCTGTTCATTTTTCAATCGAAAATCTGATGCTATATCAGTTATAAATTCTCTGCATGCAAGCATCAATTGCAGCATAATACCATAGTTCAGATTTTTTTCAGATCAGCATTTTCTTGATTCATCACTTAAAGGTGCAGTGTGTGATTTGTAGCTGCATCTAGCGGTGAGGTTGTGAATTACATCCCCCTCCCTTTCAAGCACATAGAGAAACTACGGTGACTGACACAGGACAAATATGTCGTCGTCTGAGACAGCAGAGAGTGACTAGTGCTCTGTAGAGAAGTTTGTCCGTTGAGGGCTACTGTAGAAACAAAAACGGCGACTTCACTGTAAGGGGACCCGCTGTGTGAAATGGCTCATTCTAAGGTAATAAAAACATAACGGATCATTATGTAAGGTCTTTATACATCACTGAAAACATAGTTATGCATATTATATTTATATCAATAGATCCTCAAATACTACACACTGAATCTTTAATCAAACCTTTTTTTTTTTTTTTTTTTTTTTTTTACAAAACTGGGATGCAAGATTAAATAACTTGAAACCACTCACAAAATATTATTTGCTCAATGGGATAATATGACAACAATGTAGCATACACATTTTGAAGTATTCATCATTGCATAAGGCATAACATTTCACATACTCTAAATAAAGACAGAACACCTTTATTCCACTCCGGACGTCCCCATGAATACATCCGGCACCTTTGGCAGCACTGCAACACTCATCTGCTCCGTTGGGCTGAGCATTGACATCAGCTGTACCTGGGTCAATCCATGATGGACTCATCCCTGTCATAGTGTCCCACTCTGAAGGAAGTGGACTAATCACCGGAGCAGGGCTCAGGGCTTTGAGGGGAGAACAGTGGGAATTCACTAAAGCCCTATTTGGCTAAGACTAAATCTGTGGCTCTCCATCAGTGCTGTCAGACAGCCTAGAGGACGCCCGTGTGACTAACCGCTTTATGTGCATACCTGGAGCAATGCCTATCGGCCTCTTGGCCACAAGCTGGAAACGCTGACAAATGATCACTGCATTTTATTCTGAATGGGAGCACTAGCGGAGTTAGATATTTTCACAGTAACCACCCTAACTGCATGTCGGTTTTACTCTTTCCAGTTAAGAACAAAGATGAAGAAACAACTGGAACCTGAATGGAAATCATAATTGAAATGCTGTTGATTAATATTGACTTGTCCTACAAACACGTTTCCAAAAAAGTTGGGACACTGTGTAAATTGTGAATAAAAAAGGAATGTAATAATTTACAAATTTCATAAACTTATATTTTATTCACAATAGAATATAGATAACATATCAAATGTTGAAAGTGAGACATTTTGAAATGTCATGCCAAATATTGGCTCATTTTGGATTTCATGAGAGCTACACATTCCAAAAAAGTTGGGACAGGTAACAATAAGAGGCCAGAAAAGTTAAATGTATATATAAGGAACAGCTGGAGGACCAATCTGCAACTTATTAGCTCAATTGGCAACATGATTGGGTATAAAAAGAGCCTCTCAGAGTGGCAGTGTCTCTCAGAAGTCAAGATGGGCAGAGGATCACCAATTCCCCCAATGCTGCGGCCAAAAATACTGGAGCAATATCAGAAAAGAGTTTCTCAGAGAAAAAGAAGTTATCATCATCTACAGTGCATAATATCATCCAAAGATTCAGAGAATCTGGAACAATCTCTGTGCGTAAGGGTCAAGGCCAGAAAACCATACTGGATGGCTGTGATCTTCAGGCCCTTAGACGGCACTGCATCACATACAGGAATGCTACTGTAATGGAAATCACAACATGGGCTCAGGAATACTTCCAGAAAACATTGTCGGTGAACACAATCCACGTGCCATTCGCTGCGTTGCCGGCTAAAACTCTACAGGTCAAAAAAGAAGCCATATCTAAACATGATCCAGAAGCGCAGGCGTTTTCTCTGGGCCAAGGCTCATTTAAAATGGACTGTGGCAAAGTGGAAAACTGTTCTGTGGTCAGACCAATCAAAATTGAAGAAAAATGAAGTTTTTCAAGATTCAAGATTCAAGAGTTTTATTTGTCACATACACAGTTATATACAGAATATACAACCGGCAGTGAAATGTAAACAGGTCCACAGTTAAAAACACAAGGAGGAAATTATAATAGAAATAGAATAAAAGGTACTATATATATATATATATATATATATATATATATATATATATATATATATATATATATATATATATATATATCTGTAGAATAATTATATAAATAATTAAGTCAAGTGGAAGAAAAAAGTAAAAAATAAAAATAAAGAAGTGGATTAAAATAAGTGAAGTAAACTGTGCAATGAGTAAACTGTAGACTTATAAATATGTGGTTAACAAATGTATAAGAAGTATAATGTGCAAACAGGTTTATAACAGGTTGTTACACAGCGACACAGAACAGAACACAACGAGAACAAAAAGTGCAGTGCAATGTCAGTGTATCGATGGTCACGTGATGTTAAGTGACTGAGTTCAGGAGTCTGATGGCCTGGGGGAAGAAGCTCCTCCTGAGTCTCTCAGTTTTGGCCATCAGGCTTCGGAAGCGCTTACCAGATGGCAGCAGCGTGAAATGAGGGTTTGCAGGGTGATTAGAGTCCTTGATGATTTTAGTAGCTCTGCCTTTGCAGCGTTTGGTGTAGACGTCCTGCAGAGACGGGAGAGCTGACCCTGAGATACGCTCGGATAAGCGCACGACTCTTTGCAAGGCTTTGCGGTCATGACTGGTGCTGTTCCCATACCACGCTGTGATGCACTGAGTTAATACACTTTCTATCACCCCTAAATAGAAAGTTTTCAGGATAGCTGGTGAAACCCTGAATTTCCTCAGTTGGCGCAGGTGGTACAGTCTTTGCCTGGCTTTTTTCACCTGTGTCTGAATGTGAGCAGTCCAGGTCAGGTCCTCGGAGATGTTTACACCCAGGTACTTGAAGCTGCTCACTCTCTCTACTGGGGACCCGCTGATCATGAGGGGGGAGTATGTCCGTTGCTGTCTCTTCCTGAAGTCCACAATCATTTCTTTGGTCTTGCCAACATTCAGAGAAAGACAGTTGTCCTGGCACCATGATGTTCAATGCTCCACCTCGTCCAAGTATGCCGTCTCATTGTTGTTGGAAATGAGGCCCAGGACAACAGTATCATCAGCAAATTTGATGATAGAGGTGGAGCTGTGTGTGGACAAACAGTCATGCGTGTAGAGAGAGTAGAGCAGGGGGCTCAGGACACAGCCCTGTGGAGCTCCCACACTCAGGGTGGTGGAGGTGGAGGTGGACTGGCCTATTCTCACCACCTGAGGCCTGCCAGTGAGGAAGTCCTCAATCCAGTGGCAGAGAGAAGGATTCAGGCCGAGATCCAGGAGTTTGGCGGTTAGCTTAATGGGAACTATGGTGTTAAAGGCTGAGCTATAGTCAATAAATAGCAGCCTTACGTAGTTTCCACTTTTGCTGTCGATGTGAGTGAGGGAGGAGTGGAGGACATGAGAGATGGCATCTTCAGTCGCTCTATTGGGACGATAGGCAAACTGAAGAGGATCCAAAGTGTCAAGAATGAAGGCGCAAATGGTGTTTTTAATGAGTCTCTCAAAGACCTTCATGACTATAGACGTGAGAGCCACTGGACGATAGTCATTTAGGCAAGAGGGTTTACTGTTCTTAGGGACAGGGATGATGGTGGATTTTTTGAAGGAGGTGGGGACCACAGATGTAGCGAGGGACTCATTAAAGATAGATGTAAACAACCCGTTGAGCTGATCAGCACAGGACCGCAGAACACGGCCTGAAATACCATCTGGCCCATCAGCTTTCCTGACATCCACACGCTTGAGTGCCCTCCGAACTTCATCCTCCGAGACAGAGATCACGTGGTTGTTGCTGCTCTGAGTAATTCCCTCTGACGCGCCACTTGGCGGAGTCGCGTTGCCGCGGTTACAGTCAAAGCGAGCGTAGAAAGAGTTTAACTCATTCACAAGCGACGGATCAGCTCTCACCTCTGCAGAGGATTTAGATCCAAAAGAGCAGATGGACCTCAGGCCCTGTCACATGCGCCGCGAGTCGTTGAGTTGGAAATGAGACTCCACGCGATCCTTATAACGGAGCTTTGTGGCTTTAACTGCGTGTCTGAGAGCATAGCAGGACGATCTGTATTCAGTCATATTCCCCGTTAGGAGACCGGCGTTGTAAGCAGCAGTGCGTGCGTTCACTGCCGCGCGGATTGAATTGTCCACCCACGGTTTCTGATTTGAGAAGGACGTTATTGTTATTGTTTGCGTGGCTTGTTCTGTAAGAGTGTTGATGAAGCAAAGCGATCGCACCATTTCTTGTTGACCATGAAGCATACTCCACCGCCTTTGGATTTACCGGCCTCGGCTGTTCTGTCCATCCGAAAAACAGAGAAGTTCTCCGACGGGGTCACAGCTGTGTCCGGGACCGCGGGCGTGAGCCATGTTTCGGACAAACAAAAGATGTTACAGTCGCTCATGTCCCGTTGAAAACTGGCTCTAAGATCGTCCATCTTATTCTCCAAGGATTGAACATTTCCTAGAAGAATGCTCGGGAGAGGAGGGCTTGAAGGAATTGAAAATAATCAAAGATATTTGATTTTTGAAAATTAACAAAGACATTTGCTTTACTGTTTTCAACCCCCATCTCTCTCCAGAAGGGCCATTTGGAATTCCTAAAGACAAAGAAATGCTGAAGGCCTGTAGGCCAAATGTGTGTCACACCTGTAACACCGTGGGGGAAGTTTGGGCTGATTGGTCAGTTTGAATGTCTCACATTAGGGTTTCAGTCACATGGTCAAGGAATAGATAAAAGAAGATTGTAACTGTTGCTCTGGCTCTTTTATTCTCTGGCTCTCTCTTCTTGGGGGCCTTCTCTTTGGCTCTTCACTTCTTTGCTCTCTTCTCTTCTTTGTCTCTCTCTCCCTTCTCTCCCTTCTCTCTCTCTCTCTCTCGCTCTCTCTCTCAGGTAACATTCATGCTGGGTACGATTAATGGTATAAGTTTTCATCATCTCATACATTTATTTTGTAACTATTTTAAGTGTAACCATAACCAGATTTTGTCATTAAATTCTTTCAATTACAAATGATGTGCTAACTAGTTTTGATTTGGTATTGACTTTGAAGTGTTACCTATTGCAATACAATATAGTCACAATATAGACTCGTCTGGCCATTGTTCAACTCGGCGTTCCGAAGAATCTCAGATGGCCACAGAGAATCGGCGAAAGTGTCCTGAAACAGTCCAGTGTAGAGGTAACCAATGTCCAAAAGAGTTTTGCTGCCATAGCAGATCAGTGCAGTTGATAAGTTTGTAAAAATTGAGAGTAAAAGTAAAATAGTAAATAAAAGCATAGTCTTCGCGGAGCGACCTGAACGGCGACCGAACACGGCGGCGCCATTTTGAACAGACTATGAAAAACAGTTCTTTTTGGAAAACTGGGACGCCATGTCATCCGGACTAAAGAGGACAAGGACAACCCAAGTTGTTGTCAGCGCTCAGTTCAGAAGCCTGCATCTCTGATGGGATGGGGTTGCATGAGTGCGTGTGGCATGGGCAGCTTACACATCTGGAAAGGCACCATCAATGCTGAAAGGGATATCCAAGTTCTAGAACAACATATGCTCCCATCCAGACGTCGTCTCTTTCAGGGAAGACCTTGCATTTTCCAACATGACAATGCCAGACCACATACTGCATCAATTACAACAATGGGGAAGCAAAAATGTGCTTGCATCCTGTTCCCCAGGTAAGCGATGCACACGCACCCGGCGATCCACGTGATGTAAAAGAAAACGTGATTCATCAGACCAGGCCACCTTCTTCCATTGCTCTGTGGTCCAGTTCTGATGCTCACGTGCCACTGTTGGTGCTTTTGGTGGTGGACAGGGGTCAGCATGGGCACCCTGACTGGTCAGCGGCTATGCCGCCCCATACACAACAAACTGTGATGCACTGTGTATTCTGACACCTTTCTATCAGAACCAGCATTAACGTCTTGAGCAGTTTGAGCTCCAGTAGCTCGTCTGTTTGATCGGACCACACGGGCCAGCCTTCGCTCCCCACGTGCATCAATGAGCCTTGGCCGCCCATGACCCTGTGGCCGGTTCACCACTGTTCCTTCCTTGGAGCACTTTTGATAGATCCTGACCACTGCAGACCGGGAACACCCCACAAGAGCTGCAGTTTTGGAGATGCTCTGACCCAGTCGTCTAGCCATCACAATTTGGCCCTTGTCAAACTTGCTCAAATCCTTAAGCTTGCCCATTTTTCCTGCTTCTAACACATCAACTCTGAGGACAAAATGTTCACTTGCTGCCTAATATATCCCACCCACTAACAGGTGCCGTGATGAAGAGATCATCAGTGTTATTCACTTCACCTGTCAGTAGTCATAATGTTATGCCTGAACAGTATATATATGCTGTCAAAATTAGCATCTTAAAGCATGCAATAATTTTTTTCAGTTTAACCTTTTTAAAAATATTTAACGCAATTAACACAGCATCTGTTTTTTCATTCATCCTTAGGCTAGCTTTACATTATATGATCACTCTCTTATTCATGCGAATGCTTTTAAACCATTCAAGTGCAACAAGACAAAAGAGAACATGCTGTCTAAGCCAAGTTTCCATCCACTTTTTGCACATTATGTTATCGACAAAGTGAATATGCGTAAAAAAATAATGAGAAATTTCCACCCATTTGGCCTTTCATCAATAAAATGGTGTGTGCAATGACATCATCGCTAAAAAAAACAACAAATTTTCTTATAAGTTTTGTTGCATTGCTAAAAAAATCTGCCCTGAGTCGTTTCCAAACATAATTTTGCGTATATCACAAATAATATTGTATCTTTCACATCCCAAATATTTTACTGCTAGTTTACTGCTTACTATTTTCACAAATAATAGGCCTATTACTAAATTAGAAAATATTAATAATCAGAAGATTACGGCAAAGTGGGGCAGCCCGTCTGACAGGACTGAATGTGACGAAGCCCATGGGTTTGGACACAGGGCAGCTCATTTGTCCTGTATGCAAAATTTTAGGATCCATAAAAAAGATTGGTGCAGTGAAATGTTCAATCATATAGCAACAATCTTGAAACGTATTCAGACAAAAAGTAATTCATTCTGGTTTCAGAGTTCAGTTTCATGTCGCTTTTAAGTTGCTAAACTGTTTTACTGATAAAATCATCAGAGCAGCGCTGACAACATGCGAGTGTGTGGCTGTACTGTGGCCTATGTTTGTGCGTTTGACTGGGAGAGAGAGAGAGAGAGAGAGAGAGAGAGAGAGAGAGAGAGAGTGCTTATCCATAATAACATAATACAATGTAATTTTGTGGCAAAAAACTTTTATCCTATTGTATACTATATTTATTTGCTTGGTCAGTGTCGCTGTGGGTTTTGGTTCTTTGGTTGTTGTCGGCTGTAAAGACATTTTAAATAACTGAAATCATTTGGCCACATCATCACTGCCACTGCTCTCTTCTTAACACGCATGTTTAAGTCTTGCTTTCCAACAACAACTTTCCCTATTGACTTCCATAGTAAATGCATTATTGTAAAATAACAAGTTAGTGTGTTTTTATAAACAGATGTAATTCAAAAAATTTTTCTGCGATAATCAACAGCATGGCACGAATGCGCTCAGTAGAGCTTACCTGCTTTAACACTGCTTTAAGGACAAATAGGAGAAATTGGCTCATAAAAATGAAAAGCAAAATGTGTCTGGAAAGTCTTGTTTCATTTATAGGAACAAGTGCCGCCAAGTGCCGTTTTAATCATGAATTTAGTTTATATGCCGTACACATCAGAGAACAATATTAAACTTGAGCTGCTTTCTTGAAAGGGTGAAGCATTCATAAACAAGCCCTTCAGATGTCTGGTGAATGCAGCAGGTGTGCATCCACTGCTCTTTACACTAATCATTTTAAAAGACACATCTGTTACAAAGGTTTGCTGTGTTGCATTGGAAAGATGTTTTTTGCACTCCTGTTGCGTTCCACTTATTTTTATCTTCACACAGCAGGAAGACAAATAATGGTGCACTGAGGATACATATGATGTTGTGAGGAAGATTGTGAATCTGTGGTTACTCGTGAGGTGAGCTGTTATGGTATATCCAGTGGTTAGTTTGCTTCACAGACACTATCATGACCACAAATGGTAGCATTTCCAGCTCATTTTTCATTCAAAATCTGTGTTTGACAAATCACGTTATGGTTTTGCTATCAGAAAATACTATTTAAAAACGTTAACATTTCATATTAAAACAATATTAAATCTTTTTTCAAGATTTACGCATTTCATTTATTTCAATTAATAGTAAAATTCCATCAAATTGAATTGAATAATCTATAATATATAATAATAATAATAATAATAATAATAATAATAATAATAATAATAATAATATTATATATATGAATTAAGAATGTTAAATGAGTAAAAAAATAAAAATAGAGCTTAATAAAACATTTTGAATAAATTTTAAACTTAAATTTAAACATATTTAAAAAAAAAAAAAAATTAAATTATGAATACTTCAAATGAACGGTTCCATCTCTTGTTCCATCAAGATTTTTACTAAATGTTTTATTAAGAGGTGTGTGTATTGGCACAATTGGTCAAATAATAAGGCAATTTAATTTGTCATAACTGCAAATAGTTAATTCTGATACATACAATGACTATCCATTATGACATGTAGGCATTTTTATATTTATGTACACAATAATAATTGTTTACATTTTAATCCTTTAATTTTTCATATTTAAAAATGTGTGTGTTGTGCACACCTATAGGCTCACATTACTAACATGCCCTTTAAATAACACAAAAATACTGCGCTATTGACTTTAGAGCAGGTGTGTGTTGGTCAGTTCCTCACAATAGCAACGCACCAGCAATGCACCTGAACACACCTGTTTTTTGCTATTGAGACTTTATTTGTTTGAATGGATATCTTAGTCTTGATGCACAGACTTATAGTGTGGAATACTGCTTTAGTGCTTCTGTAACGTAGGTCAGTAAGTGCACGTAAACCTCACTCCCCTGGCCTCAAGAGGTACACTAGCGACTGATGCTAGCGGTTGCGGTATTTAGCCACGCTGAAGACCCTGGTTTGAATCCCACTCAGAGCGGGGCGAGTAGGATCGGTTACATTTGGTGCTGTGACCCAGATGGGAGTGAGGTTTAGGGGGGTGAGTGTTATGTTGGACAGTAAGAGCTTTGCGTGTAGACCTCACTTCTCTGGCCTCAACAGGTGTGCTAGTGTCTGCGATCTTTAGCATCCTTGTTAGCACCCCTGCCTTCCACACCGGAGACCCGGTTCGAATCCCACTCAGAGCGGGTGGAGTAGGACTCCACCCACTCATTCATTCGAGTTGTGACATTTGGTGTCACGACTCGAATGGAAGTGAGGTTTAGGTGGGTGGGTGTAACGTAGGCCAGTAAGAGCTGTGCATATAAACCTCACTTCCCTGGCCTCAAGAGGCACGCTAGCAAATAACCCTAGTGGCTGCAGTCTTTAGCGACCTTGTTAAAGCGCCTGCCTCCCACACACCTGAGACCCCGGTTTGAATCCTGCTCAGAGCTGGTCAAGTAGGACTGGTTACATTTGGTGTCGTGACCCGTATGGGAGTTTAGGGGGGTGAGTGTAATGGACATAGGTCAGTAAGAACTAAGCATGTAAGCCTCACTCCCTTGGCCTCAAGAGGCACGTTTGTGTCTGCGGTCTTTAGTGTACTTGTTAGCACCCCTGCCTACCAGCTTGGAACAGGTTACACTTCAACTTAAAGATATTTCAGTTTACTGCAACATTTCAATTAATTTAATTTAATGAATTAACACAAATGCTTTTAATAGTTTTAGTTAATGGTGATAACTGTGGTGTGAATCTATGTTTTCTTTGCTATTTTATTATCCACTTGTCAAAAGTTGTGGTGCAATTGTTTAGGAAAAGTAATCGCATGACTCATTATAACAAGCCACACTATGTAGTTGAATGGACATGAATTGTCATTCTTGTCTTAGCCTAAAATCTTGAATTCACTATGTACAATAAAGACATCTGGATCCATCTGAATGAACATGCAAAACACGAGTCTCACTATGCAGTCATGACTGGTGGCGAGTGCGGTAATCATTTGAGCTAATGCATGCATTAATAACGCCGCATCTATGGACACTCTTGTGTCCCACCCAATCCTCCCGTTTTCCCCGGCACTTTGGAGACAGTAATTGAGGAAGGCGCCTGGCCACACTGCCTCCGGATCACATTGCCTCCATTAGCCACACTGATGAAGTTTTTTTCTTCATCGCCCAAATGAAGGAGAGCATTTCCATACCACGAACCCAATGTCCTGTGGTGCAGTGTTTTAGACCGGCTATCCTAATGGGAGGCTATCAGTGTACTAGCTTAACTTCAGCAATCAGCATTCAGAACAGTGACTTGGCAATTTGCTTGCTGCTCACTCATGCTAATGAGGGCTCTGAAAAGACGCAGGCGAATGGGGAAACTCAGTTCCCACAGCTTCCAGTGGTGTTGAATATGAATGCCGAGCCAAAGGTGGTGTCTTTGAAGAATAGGCTGTTGTCTCAGAGAGCGAGGATACTTGGCTAAATGGCTGAAGTTGGCGTGTTATGTGGTCTGACAGGGTGAAGGTCCAGTCCAGTTCACTGCAAAGCATTTTCTTTCCAGTAAAAACATCCTTACGCCACTGGCATAATTATTATTATTTTTTTTTAGCATCAGTTTAGCAATATTTTGTGAGGTTTATATGCTTAAAACAGAAAAAAAGAGAAGATTTGCTCCTGGGGACATAAAATTCAACTTCATTTAAAATACAGTACATTCTCCGTAGTACTCAATGTCTTTTTAAGTAATTAATCTGCTTTTAAGATTATGTAAATATTTACTGGAAACCAAGAAAAAATTATTTATCATTATATTTTGTTTCCTTTTTTTGTATGGGCTTTTTTTAGTTTAACTTATTCCTAAAAGTTGAGATCTTTTTTTAATTTTGTCAATTCAGATACACTGGACAAATCAATTGGATAAACCCAGTAAATTACCCACTTATAAAAATGTTTGTATGGCAGGTAATGTCATCACAGCATCTGTTAGTAGGTGGGATATATTAGACAGCAAGTGAACATTTTGTCCTCAAAGTTGATGTGTTAGAAGCAGGAAAAATGGGCAAGCGTAAGGATTTGAGCGAGTTTGACAAGGGCCAGATTGTGATGGCTAGACGACTGGGTCAGAGCATCTCCAAAACTGCAGCTCTTGTGGGGTGTTCCCGGTCTGCAGTGGTCAGGATCTATCAAAAGTGCTCCAAGGAAGGAACAGTGGAGAACTGGCCACAGGGTCATGGGCGGCCAAGGCTCATTGATGCACGTGGGGAGCGAAGGCTGGCCCATGTGGTCCGATCAAACAGACGAGCTACTGGAGCTCAAACTGCTCAAGAAGTTAATGCTGGTTCTGATAGAAAGGTGTCAGAATACACAGTGCATTGCGTATGGAGTGTGAGCATCAGAACGACCAATTTTTTAAATCTTAATTTCTAAAACTGAACTTTCAGTTCTTTTTATTTTCGTCAATACCAAAACTGTGGTCTCACGGATTCGTGGGTCTAGTTATTTTTCTTCTTCCCAAGCTCCGTGATTTCCTGTGACTATACAAGACTTCTGGTTCATTAGTCGCTATAGGTAATTCATTAGTAGAATAACAAAGTGCAAATTATTTTGTGTTACAAACCAGCCGTTTACAAACCATTTATGATTGCGTTAATACATTTATTTGAAAAAAAAAAAAAAAATACCAGTTGGCAATATAAAGCAGCATAACAGCCTGTGTTTGTACAGCTAAAATAGCTGGGATAATGGCACAGACATTTGAAGTAAATTCTATTGTAAAAATTCTCTTGTACAAAATGGCGCGCTGTGTTTGGTCGCCGTTCAGGTCGCTGCTCCGCATGAAGACTGTGCTTTTATTTACTATTTTACTTTCTTTTACTCTCAGTTTTTACAAACTTATCATCTGCATTGATCTACTCGACAGCAAAACTCTTTTGGACATTGGTTACCTCTACACTGGACTGTTTCAGGACACTTTCGCCCGATCCTCTGTGGCCATCTGAGATTCTTCGCAGCGCCGAGTTGAACAATGGCCAGAGCCAGCGGCGTAGAACAAAGAAACACCGTGGGAAGCGTGCTGGTATCCGTAACAGACTGAGAAAAGGGCATTCAGACCTCCTCTCCCGAGCATTCTTCTAGCAAATGTTCAATCCTTGGATAATAAGATGGGCGATCTTAGAGCCAGGATAAGTTTTCAACGGGACATGAGAGACTGTAATATCTATTGTTTGTCTGAAACTTGGCTCACGCCCGCGGTCCCGGACACAGCTGTGGCGCCGTCGGGAGAACTTCTCTTTTTCGGATGGACAGAACAGCCGAGGCGGTAAATCCAAAGGCGGTGGAGTGTGTTTCATGATCAACAAGAAATGGTGCGATCCCAGGAACATCACCATTCTCTCGCGGTCCTGCTCGCCTCATCTGGAACATTTAACAATCATCTGCCGCCCATTCTATCTGCCGAGGAGTTTTCTGCGGTTGTCGCGACCGCGTTTACATCCCACCGCAGGCAGACACAGCGCTGGCTTTATCTGGCCTTCATGATGTTGCCAGCGGCGTCATAAACCAACATCCCGGACGGCGGCATTCATTGTCGCGGGCGATTTTAACAAAGCAAACCTAAAGAAAGTCCTGCCAAACTTTCACCAGCACGTCTCCTGCCCCACACGAGGAGCAAACACACTGGATCACTGCTACTCTCCGTTTAAGAACGCCTATAAAGCGCGGTCACTTCCAGCGTTTGGCAAATCGGATCATGCCGCCATTTTCCTCACTCCCGAATACAAACAAAAGCTCCTCCAGGAACCCCGGTGAGGCGGGAAGTTAAGCGTTAGTCACCCCATTCAGAGACCGCGCTACAGGCAGCTCTGGGCGATGTGGATTGGGACATGTTCGGCGAGTTCAGCTGGCGTAAGCGAGTTCAGGCGTGGCGCTTTGCTTCATCAACACGCTTACAGAGCAAGCCACGCAAACAATAACAATAACGTCCTTCTCAAATCAGAAACCGTGGGTGGACAATTCAATCCATGCGGCAGTGAGCATACGCACTGCTGCTTACAGCGCCGGTCTCCATTCAGGGAATATGAATGAATACAGATCGTCCTGCTATGCTCTCAGGCGAGCAGTTAAAGCCGCAAAACTCCGTTATAAAGACCGAGTGGAGTCTCATTTCCAACTCAACGACTCGCGGCGCATGTGGCAAGGTCTGAGGTCCATCTGCTCCTTTGGATCTAAATCCTCTGCAGAGGTGGCGCTGATCCGTTGCTTGTGAGCGAGTTAAACTCTTTCTATGCTCGCTTTGACTGTAACCGCGGCAGCGCGACTCCGCCAAGTGGCGCGTTAGAGGAAATTACTCAGAGCAGCAACAATCACGTGATCTCTGTCTCGGAGGATGAAGTTCGGAGAGCACTCAAGCGTGTGGACGTCAGGAAAGCTGCTGGGCCGGATGGTATTTCAGGTCGTGTTCTGCGGTCCTGTGCTGATCAGCTCACCGGGTTGTTTACATCCATCTTTAATGAGTCCCTCGCTACATCTGTGGTCCCCACCTCCTTCAAAAAATCCACCATCATCCCTGTCCCTAAGAACAGTAAACCCTCTTGCCTAAATGACTATCGTCCAGTGGCTCTCACGTCTATAGTCATGAAGGTCTTTGAGAGACTCATTAAAAACACCATTTGCGCCTTCATTCCTGACACTTTGGACCCTCTTCAGTTTGCCTATCGTCCCAATAGATCGACTGAAGATGCCATCTCTCATGTCCTCCACTCCTCCCTCACTCACATCGACAGCAAAAGTGGGAACTACGTAAGACTGCTATTTATTGACTATAGCTCAGCCTTTAACACCATAGTTCCCACCAAGCTAACCTCCAAACTCCTGGATCTCGGCCTGAATCCTTCTCTCTGCCACTGGATTGAGGACTTCCTCACTGGCAGGCCTCAGGTGGTGAGAATAGGCCAGTCCACCTCCACCTCCATCTCCCTGAGTGTGGGAGCTCCACAGGGCTGTGTCCTGAGCCCCTGCTCTACTCTCTCTACACGCATGACTGTTTGTCCACACACAGCTCCACCTCTATCATCAAATTTGCTGATGATACTGTTGTCCTGGGCCTCATTTCCAACAACAATGAGGCGGCATACTTGGACGAGGTGGAGCATCTAACATCATGGTGCCAGGACAACTGTCTCTCTCTGAATGTTGGCAAGACCAAAGAAATGATTGTGGACTTCAGGAAGAGACAGCAACGGACATACTCCCCCTCATGATCAGCGGGTCACCAGTAGAGAGAGTGAGCAGCTTCAAGTACCTGGGAGTAAACATCTCCGAGGACCTGACCTGGACTGCTCACATTCAGACACAGGTGAAAAAGCCAGGCAAAGACTGTACCACCTCGCCAGCTGAGAAATTCAGGGTTTCACCAGCTATCCTGAAAACTTTCTATTTAGGGGCGATAGAAAGTGTTTTAACTCAGTGCATCACAGCGTGGTATGGGAACAGCACCAGTCATGACCGCAAAGCCCTGCAAAGAGTCGTGCGCTTATCCGAGCGTATCTCAGGGGTCAGCTCTCCGTCTCTGCAGGACGTCTACACCAAACGCTGCAAAGGTAGAGCTACCAAGATCATCAAGGACTCTAATCACCCTGCAAACCCTCATTTCACGCTGCTACCATCTGGTAGCGCTTCCGAAGCCTGATGGCCAAAACTGAGAGACTCAGGAGGAGCTTCTTCCCCAGGCCATCAGACTCCTGAACTCAGTCACTTAACATCACGTGACTTCACGTCAGGATAAACATCGATACACTGACATTGCACTGCACTTTCTGTTCTCATTGTTACTGTGTAACAACCTGTCATAAACCTGTTTGCACATTATACTCTTTATACATTTGTTAACCACATATTTATAAGTCTACAGTTTACTCACTGCAAAGTCTACTTCAATTATTTTATTCCACTTTATCCTTATTTGTTACCTTTTTTCTCTTGACTTGATTATTTATAATTCTACAGATATAGACATATATATATATATATATATATATATATATATATATATATATATATATATATATATATAGTAGTACTTTTTTTATATTCTATTTCTATTATAATTTCCTCCTTGTGTTTTTAACTGTGAATTTGCACTGTCCATGAAGCGGACCTGTTTACATTTCACTGCCGGTTGTATATTCTGTATATAACTGTGTATGTGACAAATAAAACTCTTGAATCTTGAATCTATGGTAAGAACACATGCTTATAATAAGCTGGCCAATGATTTGTGTTTTTATTTGCATACTTGCAAAGTGTTTCTGATCTTAATGCCAGTGTCCAGAATAACATCTGGTATACAGAATAACAGTGGTATAGTAATTTTTGTGTTCTGTACATATCTGTAGTTTCGCCATGAGTCAGTCGACATGTTGGTCGTATTTGAACATTGCACAGAAACAGTGACACAAACACCACCATCACAATCAATTCATTCTCAGAAGATTATTGAAAAAAATTTACACCTTGGCAGTTTTTTTCTTAGTCACATAAATGAACAGAGGGCACATATCCCAGAATGCACCAGTGCAGAAGTTAAAGTTACGAGGACTCTCAGTGGTATTCATTACCGTGGCCTGCCGTGGGACATGCTTCCCATGTGCTCAGCCATCTGCAAATTCCCATGGCTACTTGACAGAAGTCTGTGAAATCCTCGAAAATATTTGCACACAATCCCACATGGATTTTCACTTTACACTTGTTCATTGGTTTTTATTAGCTTTTATTATTAAGATTAGACTTCTATGACTCACTTTTGCTTGTATAATACAATGTCCCCAAAAAGGGGAATACAAGCGTGTGCTACAACCACAAGCCATTCTATAAGGTGACATTTCAGCACTTGACAAGTGGACAGCGACTCTTAAGTAGCACTTAAAGCACAGCTGTGTGCGACCGCGTTAAGTGCATTTTTGTGAAACGCATGTGAAATAAACACAATGTGAAGATCCATCGTTATCTGGAAACGGTCTCTATGAAGCCCCTCCTTCTGAAAAGCACACTGTGCTCTGATTGGTCGGCTGGAACGGTGTGTTGTGATTGGTCAAGCGCTTCAAACATGGTTGGGAAATGTCCCGCTTCTTACTAACTAACTCGACCAGGCCCCGCCCCTTTATTCTGTGTATGCATTGGGTGGAAATTATTTAGTGACGTGTCCATTCCCGGAAGACTACAATGGAGGCGTTTCAGAGAGTTTGTGCTTTGCAAACTTTTATCATGCTCAAACAGCAACATTACACATGAAAGAAAGGAAAACCAAAAAAGATTCGGACACTTTAGCTGCTCTGATACATGTGCAAATGTCATTGCATTAGAAAACTAAATATAATTTAAAGAAAGAAAACACATTTAAAGCTGTCAGGCATTTCACAGACATCATGACTGAACAGATCTGTTGCAGATGAATATAATACACTCCTGATAAAATTAACAACTAGAATGGCAAAGATGCTTTACTTGTCCCCTGTTGCACCGGTGAAGATGATCCTTTTGTCCGTGATTTATCAGCACATATCTAAGCACCACAACGGTGCCACCTGAGACTGGAGAGCTGTACAGTGTGTGTGGTTTCCACGCTGGCAAAGATGGATGAGTTTGGGAAAGCTGAACCTAAGCTAATTCTATGACTAATCAACGTCTTGCCCTGCCTAGACCAGTGTTTTCACACCAGCTGCAATCGCACAGTCAATAACCAGTCACTCTGAATGAATCACCCTCACCGCCATTGATCTGCTGTCAGATTCATTTACACAAATCGCTAGTTGTGAATATCTGCTTGTCGGTGTTTGCCAGATTGTGTTTGTGAACAAAAACTGGTTATTGTTGGTCTATTTGTAAAGCATATGTGAGAGTTTGAAAGGGGTAAATTGGTATGCAAATCCAGTCTACATCGTGGAAACTGATTAAAATATTTATTATAATGCATTTACAAATTAGTTGCTTTCAGAGAGCAGCTTACATTGCATTGAAAATAAATAAATAAAATAAATAATAATAATTTGCTATAGATATGCAGCAGATTCTGTGTGTGAAATATTTTGGGCCTCTTTTACTTTTTATATATAATATTACAATGTCCCCCGTCTGCCTAGAGTTTAATCATAAGCAATAATAGCAGACTCCATTATCTTAAATGATGATATGCCGCAGTCGTACATCATTAACGGGCAGTGTTGAAATAAACAACCATAAGGCCTGAGACTGACTGAGCTGTAATTTGCATGCTGTAGGTCTCGTCTTTACAAGATCACTTGTATTTCTGAATACAAACAACCCCATCCCTCTCTGCTCTATAATTGAGAACAGGCACAATGTCTTACACTCTCTAACAAAGGCCTACGGTATTGAACTCAAGCAGTGCTTTTTTTTCAGTTTTTTTATTTAACTGACTTTATTTTTAAGTAGCTTGAGAAGTTTTCAGAAGAAAATGTGAGCATTGCATCATGCATGTTGACGAATGTTCCTGTTATTTTCTGTTTTACCAATTGCTAGAGTGTTTTGGATGATTAGCAGATTGCTTTGAGTTTTGGACGTCTGCTATGGCATTGCTAAGATCTTGGGTGGTTGTTACTATAGGGCTGGGGGGAACTGATACAGAATACATTATTTTGCATGGGGATATTTTAACGTAGGGGCAGACCGGGGATGGTTGTAACACTTCCGATTTCTCCAACAAATCACCTGATTCACTTCACACATGCTCTGTTTAGTCCTTATTCCACATGTAAGAAACATAGAGCCCTGTGGCAGACAGATCAAATTTTAGACTAGAAAATTTTTTTTTTTTTTTTTTTAGTTCATTTATTTTTGCTTTTGGTAATTCCTGCTTTGTAGTTAAACTCATCAAAGTTAAATTATGTTTATTGTGTGTCTGTGTAGATATTTTTCATGCAAGTTGTTAGTGCTAATATTTTGGCTATTAGCTGTTAGGTGAGCAAGTTCATGGCTACAAGACTCTAGGTTAGTTGTAACATAAAATAAGTTCAGGTGTGTAGTTGGGCTTGATTAGCTGGTTCAGGTGTGGTTGATTAGCTGGTTCAGGTGTGATTGATTAGCTGGTTCAGGTGTGTAGTTGGGCTTGATTAGCTGGTTCAGGTGTGGTTGATTAGCTGGTTCAGGTGTGATTGATCAGCTGGTTCAGGTGTGATTGATTAGCTGGTTCAGGTGTGATTGATCAGCTGGTTCAGGTGTGATTGATTAGCTGGTTCAGGTGTGATTGATTAGCTGGTTCAGGTGTGTAGTTGGGCTTGATTAGCTGGTTCAGGTGTGGTTGATTAGCTGGTTCAGGTGTGTAGTTGGGCTTGATTAGCTGGTTCAGGTGTGGTTGATTAGCTGGTTCAGGTGTGATTGATTAGCTGGTTCAGGTGTGATTGATTAGCTGGTTCAGGTGTGATTGATCAGCTGGTTCAGGTGTGATTGATCAGCTGGTTCAGATGTGATTGATCAGCTGGTTCAGGTGTGATTGATTAGCTGGTTCAGGTGTGGTAGATTAGCTGGTTCAGGTGTGTAGTTGGGCTTGATTAGCTGGTTCAGGTGTGATTGATTAGCTGGTTCAGGTGTGATTGATTAGCTGGTTCAGGTGTGGTAGATTAGCTGGTTCAGGTGTGTAGTTGGGCTTGATTAGCTGGTTCAGGTGTGATTGATTAGCTGGTTCAGGTGTGACTGATTAGCTGGTTCAGGTGTGATTGATTAGCTGGTTCAGGTGTGATTGATCAGCTGGTTCAGGTGTGATTGATCAGCTGGTTCAGGTGTGATTGATCAGCTGGTTCAGGTGTGATTGATGAGCTGGTTCAGGTGTGATTGATTAGCTGGTTCAGGTGTGTAGTTGGGCTTGATTAGCTGGTTCAGGTGTGATTGATTAGCTGGTTCAGGTGTGGTAGATTAGCTGGTTCAGGTGTGTAGTTGGGCTTGATTAGCTGGTTCAGGTGTGATTGATTAGCTGGTTCAGGTGTGATTGATTAGCTGGTTCAGGTGTGTAGTTGGGCTTGATTAGCTGGTTCAGGTGTGATTGATTAGCTGGTTCAGGTGTGATTGATTAGCTGGTTCAGGTGTGTAGTTGGGCTTGATTAGCTGGTTCAGGTGTGATTGATCAGCTGGTTCAGGTGTGATTGATTAGCTGGTTCAGGTGTGATTGATTAGCTGGTTCAGGTGTGATTGATTAGCTGGTTCAGGTGTGTAGTTGGGCTTGATTAGCTGGTTCAGGTGTGATTGATTAGCTGGTTCAGGTGTGATTGATTAGCTGGTTCAGGTGTGTAGTTGGGCTTGATTAGCTGGTTCAGGTGTGATTGATTAGCTGGTTCAGGTGTGATTGATTAGCTGGTTCAGGTGTGATTGATTAGCTGGTTCAGGTGTGTAGTTGGGCTTGATTAGCTGGTTCAGGTGTGATTGATTAGCTGGTTCAGGTGTGATTGATCAGCTGGTTCAGGTGTGATTGATTAGCTGGTTCAGGTGTGATTGATTAGCTGGTTCAGGTGTGATTGATTAGCTGGTTCAGGTGTGTAGTTGGGCTTGATTAGCTGGTTCAGGTGTGATTGATTAGCTGGTTCAGGTGTGATTGATTAGCTGGTTCAGGTGTGTAGTTGGGCTTGATTAGCTGGTTCAGGTGTGATTGATTAGCTGGTTCAGGTGTGATTGATTAGCTGGTTCAGGTGTGATTGATTAGCTGGTTCAGGTGTGTAGTTGGGCTTGATT
The DNA here is from genome assembly GCA_018749465.1 of Paracanthobrama guichenoti. Classification (NCBI taxonomy): domain Eukaryota; kingdom Metazoa; phylum Chordata; class Actinopteri; order Cypriniformes; family Gobionidae; genus Paracanthobrama; species Paracanthobrama guichenoti. The sequence continues at coordinate 1,372,646 of CM031943.1, forward strand.
AGCTGGTTCAGGTGTGATTGATTAGCTGGTTCAGGTGTGATTGATCAGCTGGTTCAGGTGTGATTGATTAGCTGGTTCAGGTGTGATTGATTAGCTGGTTCAGGTGTGATTGATTAGCTGGTTCAGGTGTGTAGTTGGGCTTGATTAGCTGGTTCAGGTGTGATTGATTAGCTGGTTCAGGTGTGATTGATTAGCTGGTTCAGGTGTGTAGTTGGGCTTGATTAGCTGGTTCAGGTGTGATTGATTAGCTGGTTCAGGTGTGATTGATTAGCTGGTTCAGGTGTGATTGATTAGCTGGTTCAGGTGTGTAGTTGGGCTTGATTAGCTGGTTCAGGTGTGATTGATTAGCTGGTTCAGGTGTGATTGATTAGCTGGTTCAGGTGTGTAGTTGGGCTTGATTAGCTGGTTCAGGTGTGATTGATTAGCTGGTTCAGGTGTGATTGATCAGCTGGTTCAGGTGTGATTGATTAGCTGGTTCAGGTGTGATTGATTAGCTGGTTCAGGTGTGGTTGATTAGCTGGTTAAGGTGTGTAGTTGGGCTTGATTAGCTGGTTCAGGTGTGATTGATCAGCTGGTTCAGGTGTGATTGATTAGCTGGTTCAGGTGTGATTGATTAGCTGGTTCAGGTGTGGTTGATTAGCTGGTTCAGGTGTCTAGCTGGGCTTGATTAGCTGGTTCAGGTGTGGTTGATTAGCTGGTTCAGGTGAGGTTGATTAGCTGGTTCAGGTGTCTAGCTGGGCTTGATTAGCTGGTTCAGGTGTGTAGTTGGGCTTGATTAGCTGGTTCAGGTATGGTTGATTAGCTGGTTCAGGTGTGGTTGATTAGCTGGTTCAGGTGTGATTGATTAGCTGGTTCCGGTGTGTAGTTAGGCTTGATTAGCTGGTTCAGGTGTGTAGTTGGGCTTGATTAGCTGGTTCAGGTGTGGTTGATTAGCTGGTTCAGGTGTGTAGTTGAGGTTGATTAGCTGGTTCAGGTGTCTAGTTGGGCTTGATTAGCTGGTTTAGGTGTGTAGTTGGGCTTGATCAGCTGGTTCAGGTGTGGTTGATTAGCTGGTTCAGGTGTGATCGATTAGCTGGTTCAGGTGTGATTGATTAGCTGGTTAAGGTGTGGTTGATTAGCTGGTTAAGGTGTGCAGTTAGGCTTAATTAGCTGGTTCAGGTGTGCAGTTAGGCTTGATTAGCTGGTTCAGGTGTGGTTGATTAGCTGGTTCAGGTGTGATTGATTAGCTGGTTCAGGTGTGATTGATTAGCTGGTTCAGGTGTGGTTGATTAGCTGGTTCAGGTGTGCAGTTAGGCTTGATTAGCTGGTTCAGGTGTGGTTGATTAGCTGGTTCAGGTGTGATTGATTAGCTGGTTCAGGTGTGATTGATTAGCTGGTTCAGGTGTGGTTGATTAGCTGGTTCAGGTGTAGTTGATTAGCTGGTTCAGGTGTGATTGATTAGCTGGTTCAGTTGTGATTGATTAGCTGGTTCAGTTTATTTATTTAACTGACTTTATTTTTAAGTAGCTTGAGAAGTTTTCAGAAGAAAATGTGAGCATTTCTTGCCTGTGCATCATGCATGTAGTTGGGCTTGATTAGCTGGTTCAGGTGTGGTTGATTAGCTGGTTCAGGTGTGTAGTTGGGCTTGATTAGCTGGTTCAGGTGTGGTTGATTAGCTGGTTCAGGTGTGATTGATTAGCTGGTTCAGTTTATTTATTTAACTGACTTTATTTTTAAGTAGCTTGAGAAGTTTTCAGAAGAAAATGTGAGCATTGCTTGCCTGTGCATCATGCATGTAGCTGGGCTTGATTAGCTGGTTCAGTTGTGATTGATTAGCTGGTTCAGGTGTGTAGTTGGGCTTGATTAGCTGGTTCAGGTGTGGTTGATTAGCTGGTTCAGGTGTGATTGATTAGCTGGTTCAGGTGTGGTTGATTAGCTGGTTCAGTTGTGATTGATTAGCTGGTTCAGGTGTGATTGATTAGCTGGTTCAGGTGTGGTTGATTAGCTGGTTCAGTTGTGATTGATTAGCTGGTTCAGGTGTGATTGATTAGCTGGTTCAGGTGTGGTTGATTAGCTGGTTAAGGTGTGTAGTTGGGCTTGATTAGCTCGTTCAGGTGTGATTGATTAGCTGGTTCAGTTTATTTATTTAACTGACTTTATTTTTAAGTAGCTTGAGAAGTTTTCAGAAGAAAATGTGAGCATTGCTTGCCTGTGCATCATGCATGTAGCTGGGCTTGATTAGCTGGTTCAGTTGTGATTGATTAGCTGGTTCAGGTGTGTAGTTGGGCTTGATTAGCTGGTTCAGGTGTGGTTGATTAGCTGGTTCAGGTGTGATTGATTAGCTGGTTCAGGTGTGGTTGATTAGCTGGTTCAGTTGTGATTGATTAGCTGGTTCAGGTGTGATTGATTAGCTGGTTCAGGTGTGGTTGATTAGCTGGTTCAGTTGTGATTGATTAGCTGGTTCAGGTGTGATTGATTAGCTGGTTCAGGTGTGGTTGATTAGCTGGTTAAGGTGTGTAGTTGGGCTTGATTAGCTCGTTCAGGTGTGATTGATTAGCTGGTTCAGGTGTGTAGTTGGGCTTGATTAGCTGGTTCAGGTGTGATTGATTAGCTGGTTCAGGTGTGTAGTTGGGCTTAATTAGCTGGTTCAGGTGTGATTGATTAGCTGGTTCAGGTGTGTAGCTGGGCTTGATTAGCTGGATCAGGTGTGATTGATTAGCTGGTTCAGGTGTGTAGTTGGGCTTGATTAGCTGGTTCAGGTGTGATTGATTAGCTGGTTCAGCTGAGGTTGATTAGCTGGTTCAGGTGTGATTGATTAGCTGGTTCAGCTGAAGTTGATTAGCTGGTTCAGCTGTGGTTGATTAGCTGGTTCAGGTGTGATTGATTAGCTGGTTCAGGTGTGGTTGATTAGCTGGTTCAGGTGTGATTGATTAGCTGGTTCAGGTGTGATTGATTAGCTGGTTCAGGTGTGTAGTTGGGCTTGATTAGCTGGTTCAGGTGTGGTTGATTAGCTGGTTCAGGTGTGATTGATTAGCTGGTTCAGGTGTGATTGATTAGCTGGTTCAGGTGTGGTTGATTAGCTGGTTCAGGTGTGGTTGATTAGCTGGTTCAGGTGTGATTGATTAGCTGGTTCAGGTGTGATTGATTAGCTGGTTCAGGTGTGGTTGATTAGCTGGTTCAGGTGTGATTGATTAGCTGGTTCAGGTGTGATTGATTAGCTGGTTCAGGTGTGTAGTTGGGCTTGATTAGCTGGTTCAGGTGTGGTTGATTAGCTGGTTCAGGTGTGATTGATTAGCTGGTTCAGGTGTGATTGATTAGCTGGTTCAGGTGTGGTAGATTAGCTGGTTCAGGTGTGTAGTTGGGCTTGATTAGCTGGTTCAGGTGTGATTGATTAGCTGGTTCAGGTGTGGTTGATTAGCTGGTTCAGGTGTGAAGTTGGGCTTGATTAGCTGGTTCAGGTGTGTAGTTGGGCTTGATTAGCTGGTTCAGCTGTGGTTGATTAGCTGGTTCAGGTGTGGTTGATTAGCTGGTTCAGGTGTGGTTGTTTAGCTGGTTCAGGTGTGGTTGATTAGCTGGTTCAGGTGTGATTGATTAGCTGGTTCAGCTGAGGTTGATTAGCTGGTTCAGGTATGATTGTTTAGCTGGTTCAGCTGAGGTTGATTAGCTGGTTCAGGTGTGATTGATTAGCTGGTTCAGCTGAGGTTGATTAGCTGGTTCAGGTGTGATTGTTTAGCTGGTTCAGCTGAGGTTGTTTAGCTGGTTCAGGTGTGATTGATTAGCTGGTTCAGCTGAGGTTGATTAGCTGGTTCAGGTGTGGTTGTTTAGCTGGTTCAGGTGTGATTGATTAGCTGGTTCAGCTGAGGTTGATTAGCTGGTTCAGGTGTGATTGATTAGCTGGTTCAGCTGAGGTTGATTAGCTGGTTCAGGTGTGATTGATTAGCTGGTTCAGCTGAGGTTGATTAGCTGGTTCAGGTGTGATTGATTAGCTGGTTCAGCTGAGGTTGATTAGCTGGTTCAGGTGTGATTGTTTAGCTGGTTCAGCTGAGGTTGTTTAGCTGGTTCAGGTGTGGGGAACCATTTGGGGATATTTGTAGTTGAAAAATAGATAATAAATCACAATATATTTTATTGCAATACTCGGCATATTGCAAACAACACTGCATTTCCACTGTTGGGCTAGAAGCTCTGCAGCGCTTCACTAAAACCTGCCCTTAACACGCATCTCTGGAACAACATCACACAAAACCTTCATCTCACCAACAAATGGAAGTTTTGCCATAAAACTAATCAGAAAGAAATCACTGGAAACTACCGAAATCGCAAAACCAACATGATAAAAGTGGCTGTTTGGCATTTTTGTTGTTTACTTAAATATTTAAAACCCAAGCATCAATGTTTTACCACAGTTTTACAATAAGAAGTGATACATTGATCATAATAAATTAATTTGTCGAGATTACACATTAGTCACACAGAAATGTGGTATTTACTGTTATTTCACAAAAGAAAGAGGACATGTGTACTTATTCATTCACATCTGTTTCTGTTTATTTGTAGTCACGGGCCAGTTTATCACATTTAGAAAGAACAATCACTTCTACATATTTTCCAACAAAAATACGACCTGAGCAGCTTTAGCACTCTCTCCAGTGACAGTCCCAAAACAGTTATATTTTCAGTCAGAGAAACAGAGGAGTTGCTTTATTTTATGACAGATGCAGAGCTAAATATGGATATCGGACAGTCCGTTATAAAGAGACAAGACGCACTGACAGATCAAATAAATACATACTTATGATAGCCTAAATATTCTCATAAATATTTCAGTGATCAGAATGCACATCGTATCACAAACAGAAGTTATTGGTAACGCTTTAGATTACAGCCCAGAAAGTACTGGTGTAAGTGTCCGGATAATTGCCCCTTAATTAAAAAAATACTTACAGTATAAATAATTTGTTAATTTTCCTGATAGTTACCCCTTTATTCCCCAAATATTACATATTGTTCCCTTATACCTACACATACGTACTTTATAATTACACCATAATACCAAAAGCTACGCTGTAAATTTGCTTTACTTACGCAGTAAGGTGATTCAAAACTTTCCCATCAAAGCTTTCCCTGTTTTTCTATCTGGTTGCTAATATGTTAGATAAATAAATGGTTAAACCGCAAACCCCTTTTACCCTTGAACCCCTGTTCAACTGCACAGACTGTAAACTTTGACAAACAGCTTGAATGACAACTCCAGAGAACAATTGACTCTTCTTTATGCAGATATGCCTCATGGTTCTTGCCACCAATAAATGATGCCGTCAGCATTGCTCACCAGTGCAGGGTAATGCCAGTATGAGTCAGGGCTGTTAACCATATGGAGGCGTGTTAAGGAAGCCCTCAAAAGACCTGGGACCAGCCGCTCGATGTGTGCACACACTTCCCTTGCCAAGTGACCGAACAGCTTCACTTCCAATCGCCAAAGTCCACTTCCACAACTGGGCTTTGAAAATAGGGCCAAAACGGACAATGGAGTTAATGTTTAACTGCTGTTTCCCCCAAAATGAGCAGTGAAAGGTGCTATACCCTCAGAAAATGAGTTTTTTTAACTATTATTATTATTTAACTGTAGTTTTGTTATGGGTTTTGAAATTTATGCAAAACTTTGATTCTCGTGACAAAAAAGAAATAAACACACATATATGTACACACACACACACACACACACACACACACACACACACACACACACACACACACACACACACACACATATATTATATAAACGAACTTTTATGTTAGATGTGACAGCACTAACCTTTTAAATATTTTCAAAGATCTAAGACTTTTTCTATGTACATAAAAGGCCTATTTCTCTCAAATATTGTTCACAAATCTGTCTAAATCTGTGTTAGTGAGCACTTCTCTGCCGAGATAATAAACATAGTTCCTTTTGATTTCATGTTGACTTTGACACTCAGTCAGGCACTTTTAGTAGTTTTGGTCAAATCTCCCTGAACATTAATTAAAGGTCATAGTGCACCAGCAGATCTTTGCGATACATATCATGGTTTGGCAATGCATTGGACTGGGAGGTTTCTGTGAGCCTGCGGCCACTGTCGCCAATGATGCATACTGGTCATTAAAATAGAGCCACCTTTTGGAAAGCTTTATGTCTCCATTAAGAGAAGTGTGCAGTTTTTTTATGTGGTGTGGACAGGCTGTAAAGCACAGAAAACACACAGTGTAGTCTGCTTACAAAGACCCGTTGAGAACCAAGAGGACCGTAATTCTCTCATAGATGTTTTTTTTTTTTTTGTTTTTTTTGGAATAATGCTAATTTTAGATGTGTCCTTTTGTACTGGTGTGAGGTTTTCAGCATGCCCTGAAGAGACCTGTATGACTCAGATGTTGCTCTTTTATAGCTCAGGGAACTTAATGGAGTTTCATTTTAGTATCAGGTTCATGAAAATAGACACAAATGAGTCAATAGTTGTTATAAAGTTGAGGAGCAGCTCAGAACATATGATTTTGTAAGAATTTGATGAGATTTCCTTTGGAAATCTTGATTGTACACTTGGTTAACTTCATTTCGTTATACTGTACTTGTACATGTGTAATGACAAATAAATAACTTGTTGGGAATCTGAGCACATTGTTGAGATCTTTTTGCTGGGAGAAACATCTGAGAAGCAAAAGACTTCAATATCATTGCGGTCTATGAAAATATATTTCGATTTTTCCTTTCCTCCAGACTAGTTGCTTTCTTTCAGGCATGAACATAAGCTAGAAATTGCGTTCCTTCTGAAAGATTGGCAGAATTCATTTCTTAAAATGATTCGTTTTCTGAGTGCCTGCTTCTCAGATGGTCACTTGTAATTTCTGTCAAATGCCAGTCAGAAAAGCTTCAGTTGTGGATTGGTGGTAAACAGATGTCATTTCGGTGCTCTGCTCTACAGCCAGTTTCATTCAGACAGTTCTTCCAGACTGTGTAGTTGATTTGCATGCACACACTTAGGCCACATTTACACGAACCGCTTGCATCATCTTTTAAAAGTGACCCATATCTGATATCTGCATTTACACTACACTTGGCGAAACAAACAAAAATTAACATTATGATGTCAAGAAATCAGTTTCAATAGTACACTGAGTTTCATTTATTGACATGGAATTCATTGAAACATTTTGAATGCAATAGTGAACCAAATGACTTTATATCTCTCGATTCTGACTTTATATTCTGACTTTATATCTCTCAATTCTGACTTTATATCACTCAATTCTGACTTTATATTCTGACTTTATATCACTCAATTCTGACTTTATATCTCTCGATTCTGACTTTATATTCTGACTTTATATCACTCGATTCTGACTTTATATCTCTCGATTCTGACTTTATATTCTGACTTTATATCTCTCGATTCTGACTTTATATCACTCAATTCTGACTTTATATCACTCTATTCTGACTTTATATTCTGACTTTATATCACTCGATTCTGACTTTATATCTCTCGATTCTGACTTTATATCTCTCGATTCTGACTTTATATCTCTCAATTCTGACTTTATATCACTCAATTCTGACTTTATATCTCTCGATTCTGACTTTATATCACTCAATTCTGACTTTATATCACTCAATTCTGACTTTATATCTCTCGATTCTGACTTTATATCTCTCGATTCTGACTTTATATCACTCAATTCTGACTTTATATCTCTCGATTCTGACTTTATATCACTCGATTCTGACTTTATATCACTCGATTCTGACTTTATATCACTCAATTCTGACTTTATATCTCTCGATTCTGACTTTATATCACTCAATTCTGACTTTATATCACTCAATTCTGACTTTATATCTCTCAATTCTGACTTTATATCACTCAATTCTGACTTTATATTCTGACTTTATATCACTCGATTCTGACTTTATATCACTCAATTCTGACTTTATATTCTGACTTTATATCACTCGATTCTGACTTTATATCACTCAATTCTGACTTTATATTCTGACTTTATATCACTCAATTCTGACTTTATATTCTGACTTTATATCTCTCTATTCTGACTTTATATCTCTCGATTCTGACTTTATATCACTCAATTCTGACTTTATATTCTGACTTTATATCACTCGATTCTGACTTTATATTCTGACTTTATATCACTCAATTCTGACTTTATATCACTCGATTCTGACTTTATATTCTGACTTTATATCACTCAATTCTGACTTTATATCACTCAATTCTGACTTTATATCACTCAATTCTGACTTTATATCACTCAATTCTGACTTTATATTCTGACTTTATATCACTCGATTCTGACTTTATATCACTCGATTCTGACTTTTTATATTCTGACTTTATATCACTCGATTCTGACTTTATATCACTCAATTCTGACTTTATATTCTGACTTTATATCACTCAATTCTGACTTTATATTCTGACTTTTATATTCTGACTATATTCTGACTTTATATCTCTCGATTCTGACTTTATATCTCTCGATTCTGACTTTATATCTCTCGATTCTGACTTTATATCTCTCTATTCTGACTTTATATCTCTCGATTCTGACTTTATATATTCTGACTTTATATCTCTCTATTCTGACTTTATATCTCTCAATTCTGACTTTATATCTCTCGATTCTGACTTTATATATCACTCGATTCTGACTTTATATCACTCGATTCTGACTTTATATCACTCGATTCTGACTTTATATCACTCAATTCTGACTTTATATCTCTCGATTCTGACTTTATAATCAGTCAATTCTGACTTTGTATCTCTCGATTCTGACTTTATATTCTGACTTTATATCTCTCGATTCTGACTTTATATCTCTCGATTCTGACTTTATATCACTCAATTCTGACTTTATATCTCTCTATTCTGACTTTATATCACTCGATTCTGACTTTATATCTCTCGATTCTGACTTTATATCTCTCGATTCTGACTTTATATCACTCGATTCTGACTTTATATCACTCGATTCTGACTTTATATCACTCGATTCTGACTTTATATCTCTCAATTCTGACTTTATATCACTCGATTCTGACTTTATATCACTCAATTCTGACTTTATATCTCTCAATTCTGACTTTATATCACTCAATTCTGACTTTATATCACTCAATTCTGACTTTATATCACTCAATTCTGACTTTATATCACTCAATTCTGACTTTATATCACTCGATTCTGACTTTATATCACTCGATTCTGACTTTATATTCTGACTTTATATCACTCGATTCTGACTTTATATCACTCAATTCTGACTTTATATCTCTCAATTCTGACTTTATATCTCTCGATTCTGACTTTATATCACTCGATTCTGACTTTATATCTCTCGATTCTGACTTTATATCACTCAATTCTGACTTTATATCTCTCAATTCTGACTTTATATCTCTCGATTCTGACTTTATATCACTCGATTCTGACTTTATATCTCTCGATTCTGACTTTATATCACTCAATTCTGACTTTATATCTCTCGATTCTGACTTTATATCACTCGATTCTGACTTTATATCTCACGATTCTGACTTTATATCTCTCGATTCTGACTTTATATCACTCAATTCTGACTTTATATCACTCAATTCTGACTTTATATCACTCGATTCTGACTTTATATTCTGACTTTATATCACTCAATTCTGACTTTATATCACTCGATTCTGACTTTATATCACACGATTCTGACTTTATATCACTCAATTCTGACTTTATATTCTGACTTTATATCACTCAATTCTGACTTTATATTCTGACTTTATATCACTCAATTCTGACTTTATATTCTGACTTTATATCTCTCTATTCTGACTTTATATCTCTCGATTCTGACTTTATATCTCTCTATTCTGACTTTATATCACTCGATTCTGACTTTATATCTCTCGATTCTGACTTTATATCTCTCTATTCTGACTTTATATCTCTCGATTCTGACTTTATATCTCTCTATTCTGACTTTATATCTCTCGATTCTGACTTTATATCTCTCTATTCTGACTTTATATCTCTCGATTCTGACTTTATATCTCTCTATTCTGACTTTATATCTCTCGATTCTGACTTTATATCTCTCGATTCTGACTTTATATCACTCGATTCTGACTTTATATCTCTCGATTCTGACTTTATATCTCTCGATTCTGACTTTATAATCACTCAATTCTGACTTTGTATCTCTCGATTCTGACTTTATATTCTGACTTTATATCTCTCGATTTTGACTTTATATCTCTCGATTCTGACTTTATATCACTCAATTCTGACTTTATATCTCTCTATTCTGACTTTATATCACTCGATTCTGACTTTATATCTCTCGATTCTGACTTTATATCACTCGATTCTGACTTTATATCACTCGATTCTGACTTTATATCTCTCGATTCTGACTTTATATCACTCGATTCTGACTTTATATCACTCAATTCTGACTTTATATCTCTCTCAATTCTGACTTTATATCACTCAATTCTGACTTTATATCACTCAATTCTGACTTTATATCACTCAATTCTGACTTTATATCACTCAATTCTGACTTTATATCACTCGATTCTGACTTTATATCACTCGATTCTGACTTTATATTCTGACTTTATATCACTCGATTCTGACTTTATATCACTCAATTCTGACTTTATATCACTCGATTCTGACTTTATATCACTCGATTCTGACTTTATATTCTGACTTTATATCACTCAATTCTGACTTTATATCACTCAATTCTGACTTTATATCACTCGATTCTGACTTTATATCACTCGATTCTGACTTTATATTCTGACTTTATATCACTCAATTCTGACTTTATATCTCTCGATTCTGACTTTATATCACTCAATTCTGACTTTATATCTCTCGATTCTGACTTTATATCACTCGATTCTGACTTTATATCTAACGATTCTGACTTTATATCTCTCGATTCTGACTTTATATCACTCAATTCTGACTTTATATCACTCAATTCTGACTTTATATCTCTCGATTCTGACTTTATATCACTCGATTCTGACTTTATATCTCACGATTCTGACTTTATATATCTCTCGATTCTGACTTTATATCACTCAATTCTGACTTTATATCACTCAATTCTGACTTTATATCACTCGATTCTGACTTTATATTCTGACTTTATATCACTCAATTCTGACTTTATATCACTCGATTCTGACTTTATATCACTCGATTCTGACTTTATATCACTCAATTCTGACTTTATATTCTGACTTTATATCACTCAATTCTGACTTTATATTCTGACTTTATATCACTCAATTCTGACTTTATATTCTGACTTTATATCTCTCTATTCTGACTTTATATCTCTCGATTCTGACTTTATATCTCTCTATTCTGACTTTATATCACTCGATTCTGACTTTATATCTCTCGATTCTGACTTTATATCTCTCTATTCTGACTTTATATCTCTCGATTCTGACTTTATATCTCTCTATTCTGACTTTATATCTCTCGATTCTGACTTTATATCTCTCTATTCTGACTTTATATCTCTCGATTCTGACTTTATATCTCTCTATTCTGACTTTATATCTCTGATTCTGACTTTATATCTCTCGATTCTGACTTTATATCACTCGATTCTGACTTTATATCACTCGATTCTGACTTTATATCACTCGATTCTGACTTTATATCACTCAATTCTGACTTTATATCTCTCGATTCTGACTTTATAATCACTCAATTCTGACTTTGTATCTCTCGATTCTGACTTTATATTCTGACTTTATATCTCTCGATTCTGACTTTATATCTCTCGATTCTGACTTTATATCACTCAATTCTGACTTTATATCTCTCTATTCTGACTTTATATCACTCGATTCTGACTTTATATCTCTCGATTCTGACTTTATATCACTCGATTCTGACTTTATATCACTCGATTCTGACTTTATATCTCTCGATTCTGACTTTATATCACTCGATTCTGACTTTATATCACTCAATTCTGACTTTATATCTCTCAATTCTGACTTTATATCAATTCTCAATTCTGACTTTATATCACTCAATTCTGACTTTATATCACTCAATTCTGACTTTATATCACTCGATTCTGACTTTATATCACTCAATTCTGACTTTATATTCTGACTTTATATCACTGATTCTGATTCTGACTTTATATCACTCAATTCTGACTTTATATCACTCGATTCTGACTTTATATCACTCGATTCTGACTTTATATTCTGACTTTATATCACTCAATTCTGACTTTATATCACTCAATTCTGACTTTATATCACTCGATTCTGACTTTATATCACTCGATTCTGACTTTATATTCTGACTTTATATCACTCAATTCTGACTTTATATCTCTCGATTCTGACTTTATATCACTCAATTCTGACTTTATATCTCTCGATTCTGACTTTATATCACTCGATTCTGACTTTATATCTAACGATTCTGACTTTATATCTCTCGATTCTGACTTTATATCACTCAATTCTGACTTTATATCACTCAATTCTGACTTTATATCACTCGATTCTGACTTTATATCACTCAATTCTGACTTTATATCACTCGATTCTGACTTTATATCACTCAATTCTGACTTTATATCACTCGATTCTGACTTTATATCACTCGATTCTGACTTTATATCTCTCGATTCTGACTTTATATCACTCAATTCTGACTTTATATTCTGACTTTATATCTCTCGATTCTGACTTTATATCACTCAATTCTGACTTTATATCACTCGATTCTGACTTTATATCACTCAATTCTGACTTTATATCACTCAATTCTGACTTTATATTCTGACTTTATATCACTCAATTCTGACTTTATATCACTCGATTCTGACTTTATATCACTCGATTCTGACTTTATATCACTCAATTCTGACTTTATATCACTCAATTCTGACTTTATATCACTCAATTCTGACTTTATATCAGTCAATTCTGACTTTATATCTCTCTCGATTCTGACTTTATATCACTCGATTCTGACTTTATATCAGTCAATTCTGACTTTATATCAGTCAATTCTGACTTTATATCTCTCTCGATTCTGACTTTTATATCACTCGATTCTGACTTTATATCTCTCGATTCTGACTTTATATTCTGACTTTATAACACTCGATTCTGACTTTATATCACTCTATTCTGACTTTATATCACCTCGATTCTGACTTTATATCTCTAGATTCTGACTTTATATCTCTCGATTCTGACTTTATATCTCTCGATTCTGACTTTATAGCTCTCATCTCTCGATTCTGACTTTATATCACTCGATTCTGACTTTATATCAGTCAATTCTGACTTTATATCTCTCTCGATTCTGACTTTATATCACTCGATTCTGACTTTATATCAGTCAATTCTGACTTTATATCAGTCAATTCTGACTTTATATCTCTCTCGATTCTGACTTTATATCACTCGATTCTGACTTTATATCTCTCGATTCTGACTTTATATTCTGACTTTATAACACTCGATTCTGACTTTATATCACTCTATTCTGACTTTATATCACTCAATTCTGACTTTATATCACTCGATTCTGACTTTATATCTCTCGATTCTGACTTTATATCACTCGATTCTGACTTTATATCACTCGATTCTGACTTTATATCACTCAATTCTGACTTTATATCACTCGATTCTGACTTTATAGCTCTCATCTCTCGATTCTGACTTTATATCACTCGATTCTGACTTTATATCTCTCGATTCTGACTTTATATCTCTCGATTCTGACTTTATATCTCTCGATTCTGACTTTATATCACTCGATTCTGACTTTATATCACTCGATTCTGACTTTATATCTCTCGATTCTGACTTTATAGCTCTCATCTCTCGATTCTGACTTTATATCACTCGATTCTGACTTTATATCTCTCTATTCTGACTTTATATCTCTCGATTCTGACTTTATATCTCTCTATTCTGACTTTATATCTCTCGATTCTGACTTTATATCTCTCTATTCTGACTTTATATCTCTCAATTCTGACTTTATATCTCTCGATTCTGACTTTATATCACTCGATTCTGACTTTATATCACTCGATTCTGACTTTATATCACTCGATTCTGACTTTATATCACTCGATTCTGACTTTATATCACTCGATTCTGACTTTATATCACTCGATTCTGACTTTATATCTCTCGATTCTGACTTTATATCTCTCAATTCTGACTTTATATCTCTCGATTCTGACTTTATATCTCTCGATTCTGACTTTATATCACTCGATTCTGACTTTATATCACTCGATTCTGACTTTATATCTCTCAATTCTGACTTTATATCACTCGATTCTGACTTTATATCTCTCGATTCTGACTTTATATCACTCGATTCTGACTTTATATCTCTCGATTCTGACTTTATATCACTCGATTCTGACTTTATATCTCTCGATTCTGACTTTATATCTCTCGATTCTGACTTTATATCTCTCTATTCTGACTTTATATCACTCAATTCTGACTTTATATCACTCGATTCTGACTTTATATCACTCGATTCTGACTTTATATCTCTCGATTCTGACTTTATATCACTCAATTCTGACTTTATATCTCTCGATTCTGACTTTATATCTCTCAATTCTGACTTTATATCACTCGATTCTGACTTTATATCACTCAATTCTGACTTTATATCACTCAATTCTGACTTTATGTCACTCGATTCTGACTTTATATCACTCAATTCTGACTTTATGTCACTCGATTCTGACTTTATATCTCTCAATTCTGACTTTATATCTCTCAATTCTGAGAAAAAGTCAGAATTTTGAGATGTAAACACAATAAGATAAAAAGTCACAATTATCTTTTAAAATGTTTTATTCTGTGGCGGAAAAAAGCTTCCATACTCAGACCCAGTTGCGTTAAGAAAGCAATTCCACTCATCAGACCAATGAACCAAGCGGTATCATAATTCATAATGGGAAATGTGTTATATAAAAAGCAGCAGTGTCTGATTCTGTGAGTGGGCACATTAGTTATTGCAGTTGAAAACCAGAGAGTGCCTCTTCATCTTAAAATGTTGTGTAATTGATTTTCTTCGTGCATTGCATGAGCGCTGTCCAGACGAAGCCTTGATTCCTGCTCTATATTTGATTTTATATATCATATTTTAATCAAACTTTTAGGTCATTAAAACAAATTTCCCTTCCGGACATCACTTTTGGCCACTACTGTGTTTGTGTATGTGTTATATATATTTTTATATACAGCTTTGGAAAAAATAAGAAACCACTTGATTTCTCAATGTAAAGTGGTCTCTTAATTTATATATATATATATATATATATATATATATATATATATATATATATATATATATATATATATATATATATATATATATATATATATATATATATATATATGCATTATATGTCTTCTCTGTTATTTAAACCCATGTTTTTTGTCCAATTTAAACACATTCATTCTGTTGTCTGGTTTAGTCTGTTGTGCATTGAAAAGTTTCTAGCACAAATTGACTTCCAAACACTTCCAAAGGATGACCAAAGCACATTAAGACGCTCCTTTAATGAGCACGGATGTTGAAAATAACTAACCTGAGATTAGCCTTCAGGCTGGGTCCGTGTCATTAAGTGTGCACATGAATTTGAGTGTTTTTTAGTCCCCAGTGACATGTTATTTTATGCTTGACTTGGGCTCATCAACAGGAGCATAACACTGCCTTTTCATTTAATGTCGCAGAGTAATTTCTTATGTCTTAATATGATGAGAAATTCTCATTACTTTCATCTTTGGCTGAAATGTTCTCCATTTTCTCTGTGTGACCCGTGTTTCACAGCAACAATCAAACGGTTGGATCATTGCTTTTTCTGCACTAAAAAATATGGAAATTAAGGACTGCTTCTTGGTGAAATGTCATTTGCTATAGCAGAGTGTGAAACAAAATTAGACAGACAGACATAATATTTCATGCACCTTTGCTTCTAAGCAGAATTTAGCTTATTTAGATGCTTTTACTGGAATACAAGACAATGCTGATGGGATTTTTAGCAGTCTGCAGCTTTGGTTTCTGCTCCCAACTCATGCTGTAATGCGATAAAACCTTTGCATTGTTAACATGGTGTCATAATTTGACAGGAGAGCAGAAATTAGCAGAGAAAGGTCTCCTCTCACTCCTATTTTTGTCCACACTGAGGATCACAGCAGTCACAACAAGACAGCCTCCTCTGCTGCAGTTTGTCTGGTAAATTAGCACAATTTTTCTTAAAGGGCATTGGGTGAAATGTCCAAGTCTCTACAGATCCCAACGGGCAACACATTGAATATGCATGAAAAGGCCTCCTTAAAGGAATAGTTCAGCAAAAAATAATTTCCTTTCGCTCATGTCTCCATCAACATCCAAGTGCATTTTAGGCGCAAACTGTAAAATGAAAGTGTAACCCACCCCTAAAATTGAGGTTGTTTTACTATGTATTTTCATTTTTTATTTATTTATTTATTTTTTGCCTAATGCATAAAATATTCAGACATGTGGTTTTATTATTTTATTTATTATTTTGTTTTCGTGAGGGGTGAAAATAAGTAATAAATAAAGTGAGTCGACGGGTGCTGACGTCACATGCGCCCCAGCTCGTTGAAAAGAGAGATGTGAGCCACATGTGCGGCTATCATTAATCTTATCCATCTTCGTCAATATTTTTCTTAATGGGTGTCTGATCTGTTTTATTGCATTAGTGGTTGGACATTGCATTGCAAGCTCAAGGAGTTCGGACTGTCTCAGTACTCGGGGATCGTGTGGGATTTGCACAGTGGGAGAGAGCCGTGCTGGATTTCACTACGGAGTGATTGCGTCATCCCAGGACTTGGATTTAAGGAGGCAACGCTTCTTTCTCATGCATTCTTTCTCATACTGTAGGCCAGGGCTATTCAATTACAAATTCATTGGGCCAGATTTTCAAACCAAGAAGGTTAGCTGGGCCAGTCCTTTCAGCGGTGAAGCAGCTCGTAATGACACATTTTAAAACCAACACAAACAAATTTGTTGAAAAACATAATGTTTATGCATTGTTTCTCTTTTAACTTTGGTCAGTTTGCACTTTCAGTGTTAAGTGCATATTGAACTTGAATCAAAGCGAAAGAAGAAAAGAAAGAATGGAGAATCAATGAATACAGTTGCTGTTCAGTGAATTGATTTGTGTTTCATTCATTCATTTCATTTTTTTATTTAATCTTTTATTGTATTTATTTACTCTTAAATTTCATTTTTTTTTTTTTTTTTTTGTTAGTACTGTAAACTACTAAGCTCATACAAGTGCAGACAATTGATTTTTTTTTTTATTGATGTGAGACTCCGAACCCGGGACTCCAAATATTAGTATAAATAGAAATTAGCTGTATTTGGTGAACCCAGACCCAAGTAGATATTTTCCTCCTTTTCTTTTATGATGTTAAATCCGACAAATGGGTTACAAAAGCATACAGTGACTGACCATCGACTGTCTAACAGCTTTGCCTTAGACATTTAAGTTGTTCACTGACAGTCTTGGCCTCTATTGCAGCTCTAAAATCTTATACAATATATTAAAATATGATGCATGAAGACACATTGTGCAGGAAAGAATGACTGTGGATTTCAGTACAGAACTGTTTAGTGAACTCACTCCACTGACTTGTATTCAATTCAGTATTACTTTATTTTTTTTCATAATTTTAAACATTGATTGACTGATTGATTGATTGATTGATTGATTGATTGATTGATTGGGCTTGTTGCACAGAACTTTAAACTTGGGATGCACAATGTATCGGCCACCATATCGATATCGGCCAATATATGTTCATTTTTAATGTTATCATTATCGCCCCGATATAACATTTGACTGATATATTATAGCCGATAAATAATGTATTATTTCCTTCAGCTGAGACACTTCAGATGCGCACTGTTCACCATGATGGGTATGAATTGCTTTAAATATGATTGGAATCACTTCAAAAAAGGAAAATACAGTCTGTCATATCGGCTACATAAAATTATAATTATCATAATTGTGTGATTGGGACATGGCTTTAATGGTGAGACTTTTGTTTCGGCTTTCAAATATAAAGAATTATCATTTATCGGTATTGTCCAAAATGTTCATATCGGTGCATCCCTTTGCACTTTAATCTTTACATTTACACATGAATTTGGCAGACACTTTTATCCAAAGCAGCTTACGTTGCATTAGAGGTACACATTTGATCAGTTCTTGATTTCCCTGAGAATCAAACCCGTGACCTTGCTATTCAAGGCTTCACTTAAAATAACAATTTGTGTATATTAGACCGTTTCGCATAAAAAAAAAAAACAAATTAAAAAAAATAATTGCATATTTGTTCCAGTTTGTGAGTTGTGAAGGGAAATGCATGAACATGTTAGTCTTCTATTGGGTGCAGTAGGTCCAGTACATGTTTTATTTTCAGTAAGAAACATGGAGCAGATATCTTTTTTTTTTCTTCTTCTTCTTTTTTTTCCACTAGTAAGTTGCAGAGGAGGGCCCTTAGGTCTGATTAAAGCTGCAGTCGACAAGAAATGTTGGCTAGACGCTGATAAAATCCAATGCTAAGGTCAGTTTTGTTTATGCTGTGAAGGTCTTACTTCCAGCCATAGACAACAGCGAATGAAAGAGGCTGGGAATATGTGATGGTTTTCCTTGAACGGACTCCTCTGATGTTCTTCCGTGAAGAATGGTGCAAGTGGGAACTGAGCAACTCACATCGGATCTGTTTTATTTGCAGCTCCGAGTGTGTTATGGTAACATTTATGTCTACCGACACCTCCTACAAGCAGAGCTCCTGTAACACCTCAGAAACACAAACGATTGTCCTGAGACAACACATGCTGGTCTTACACACGCATTACTCAAAGGCTTTGGTTACATGGAGGGAAATTACAACGGCCACAAATGATCAATGGCACAGCTGGCAGACCCATCTGGTGGATGGCTCTTGGTGATCTCATTGATGTCGCATGGGAATTCAAATCCATGTTTTCCCTGCCATGTGTCACGGGAAAGGGCCGGCAGGAGCATCTCTGATCATGAAACAAACAACTGTAGGGAATGTGTGGACTTTGTGTGAACTTTGATTTGTCAGCACAGTTTGAGATCTAATATGTAATTCTTCTCTCTTATGGGTTAACTTGCTTTCAGCATTTGGCTTTCAGTGTGTAGAAGGCCAAATAGTGTAGAGCAGTACAGAACTCAAAGAGAAGCTTATGACGAAAGTGTTCAGAATGGCATAGTCAGAGTATTTTTGCAGTATTCTGTATACCTTTTCCCCACCATTTAATTTAAAGTAGGCTAGATTTATTGGCCTGATTGTGTTTACATGCAATATTGTCAAAACATTATACAAAAACAAGTAATTACAAGAAAAATAAATATAAAATGATAAATAAAATAATACTTTAATACACCCTTGGTAAATATGACCAAAGACGGCTGTGAAAATAAATCCTTTTGATCTTTCATAATGTGGAGACTCACATTATTAAATGTTTTTCTCTAGTTCATGTTGGCAATAATTATTGGCACCCAATTATTGCAACGCCCTTTCCCAAAGATAACAGCTCTGAGTCTTCTTCTATAATGCCTGATGAGTTTGGAGAACACCTGACAGGAGGTCGAGACCATTCCTTCATGCAGAATCTCTCCAGATCCTTCAGCTTCCCAGCTCTTCTCTTCAGTTCAGCCACTCATTTTATGTAGGGTTCGGGTCAGGGAACTGGAACTTTTGATATTTGTTTTGGATCGTTGTCCTACAGAGAAGTCCATTATAAGATATCCAACAGAAGCCGTCAGGTTTAGATTTTTTATCTGTTGGTATTTGCTAGAATCCATGATACCATGTATCTGAACAAGATGTCCTGGACCTCCAACTAATTAACAGTACAGCGGCATATTTAATCTTGCCACCACATTTTGGACCATTTGCAATCACTCCATAGACGACTGATTAATCCCATAATAGAACGAATTGCAATATTCTAAGCAGTAAGTGATGAATGCGTGGAAACGTATTATTTGTCAACCATAATTTGTTTCTGAATACATGCAATGAGAGCTCCCATTGCATATTTATCATTAGGTTGTAAAGGGAGATACAGCTGAGCATTATCAGCATATAAGTGAAAAGTCTGCAAGGGTACTGTTACCTGACAAATATAAATAGTAAAATCATAAACCCGACTCTCCATTTTCTTCCACTCCAGATGGATGATACAGGTTATACTATATATTTTTATTTTTTATTTTATTCTCTTATGAATATTTTAATTCCATTTCTGTGTAAAGCACTTTGAATTGCCACTGGGTATGAAATGTGCTATATAAATAAACTTGCCTTGCCAAAATATATCCCATATTTATGAAACATCGAACTCAGGGGCAGCAAATATATCAGTGGATGATGTATGTTGTCCAATACGTACAGAAATCTTACAGACACTTAAGAAGGCCCGAAACCATTCAAGAGTGATCCCTCTAAGGCCAACACAATTTTTAAACATAAATTATTATATTACGGATAATATATGGATTATATTATGTAAAAGCAGAACTTGTAAGACCAAAGCAACAGCATTTCCAGCATCTGTAGCCAATAGGATGTCATTTTAGATTTTAGTCAAGCAGATTCAGTACTGTTATTTTCCAAAACCAGATTGAAGTTTTATAAATTTGGTTTGTACTAAGAAAGGCCTGCAATTGAAATAACACCACTTTCTCCAAAACTTTGGACACAAAAGGTAAGTTAGAGATTGGTCTAAAATTGGCCAAGATGTATCAGAATTTTTGGCCTTTATAAGTGGAGTAATTGTTGCATGTTTAAGGCTATCAGGGACACTTACAGTACTTAAAAATATCACATCTGCACCAACAGTATTTACAACTTGCTTTAAAAAGTGAGCAGGGATAAGACAGTGGGTCTTAAATGTTCAATTATATTTTTGCAATTAGGAAACGTAATAGGATCAAAGGAGGACCAAGTAGCAGAGCTCCATGGTGTCTCATAGATGTTCAAACCAGAATGGAAATTTTGGGGTCTCAGCCTAATCACTTTCTCAACAAGGATGTAAAAATGTTTTCACATGTACACTATATTGCCAAAAGTTTTGGGACGCCTGTCTTTACAGACACATGAACTTTAATGACATCCCATTCTTAATCCGTAGGGTTTAATATGGAGTTGGCCCACCCTTTGCAGCTCTAACAGCTTCAACTCTTCTGGGAAGGCTTTCCACAAGGTTTAGGAGTGTGTTCATGGGAATTTTTGACCATTCTTCTAGAAGCGCATTTGTGAGGTCAGGCACTGATGTTGGACGAGAAGGCCTGGCTCGCAGTCTCCGCTCTAATTCATCCCAAAGGTGTTCTATCGGGCTGAGGTCAGGACTCTGTGCAGGCCAGTCAAGTTCCTCCACACCAAACTCGCTCATCCATGTCTTTATGGACCGACGCTTTGTGCACTGGAGCGCAGTCATGTTGGGACAGGAAGGGCCATTTCCAAACTGTTCCCAATAAGTTGGGAGCATGAAATTGTCCAAAATGTCTTGGTGTGCTGAAGCATTAAGAGTTCCTTTCATTGTAACTAACATTTGCTGTGAAGTGACGAGTCCATCGGACTGGCGGGGCTGTGACATCAGATCGACCAGGAAATGTGGCAGTAAATAAAACAGATTTGTTGTCAGAAAAAGAAATAGAAAAGCCATGAGTAAAAACCAGATCCAGAGTGTGACCTTTGATATACGTGGGTCCTTGCACCCACTGAGTAAGTCAGTGAGGTTACAGCAATCCCTACGAAGTCTCTTTGTGGGGCAGTAAATCTGAATATGAATATGAATATTAAAATCACCCAGTAACAAAATCTTTTCAAACGTTGTTACTCTACCCCCTAGAAAGTCTGCAACCTCATTTAAAAACACACTGTTTGACTGAGGTCTACAGATTATTACAAACAGAACAGGATCAGCAGCCATTTCCATTTGAAACATTTGTAGTTCAAAACTATTGTGCCTCAGACGGGATGATTCAGCCATGGAAATTGTCTTTGAAAACGAATAAAAGTGCAATATGGAGGGACAAGGTCAGTAGATGGACTTAGGTCGTCGTCTTTTGTCCAAGTTTCAGGCATGAAGAGAAAAATCCAGATTATATGATGTCCAATCAACATCTTTAGTTGATTGGAACTTCTTAATTATTGCCCTAGTATTTTCAATGCTTTAGCTACTTTCTTACAGCCACTTTCTATTTTGTGAAGCTCAACAATCTTTTGAACTATATTCTGTGGTTTTACTCATTGTGATGAATGATTAAGGGAATTTGACCTTTGTGTTTCCTCATATTTATACTCCTGTTGATCAAGACATCATAGCTATACAATTTCATGCTCCTAGTCACCCTGGTGTGCTAAAAAAAAAAAAATAAAAATAAAAATGGGATTATATTTCAGAGATATTTTTCTCATGAGAATTTCTAGGAGTGCCAATAATTGTGGCCAACGTGTTTTTGGAGAAAAAACGTTTATTTCATAATGTGATTTCCCCCCACTGTCAATTCTTCTACTTCAATGAAAGGTTAGAATTTAGTGCATTTTTTGAATGAAAGATCAAAAGAATAAACAATGCAGATTTATTTTTACAGCCGAATTTGCTCATATTTACCAAGGGTGCCAATAGTAGTGGAGGGCACTGTATATATGTGTATGTATATATATGTATATATTCAGATAACCACATATTTGCATAAATGTGCAGTTACACCATGTTTTTTATTATCTCCTTCTTGACTCATTTGATCAAACTGCCAAGGTATTTTACACAAAATGAAATGCAAAACAATTTACCAACTGATCTACAATTTACCAAACAGTGCAAAGCATTTCTGGTTTACTAATTGGACATGCATGCAGTGAGGTCATGTGACAACTACATTGCATACTGTTTGAAACACATATTGCACATTGCGAACTGTTGTGTGCATAATAATTTTAGGAAATAGTTTTCAAAATAGTACACAATATATAGTGCATTGCACTGTATTCGTTTAGTAATCTAGTCAAAATGTATTAAAACTAAATGTATTGAGGTCAATAGCATACTAGATTTCTGTACGTATTGGACAACATACATCATCCACTGATATATTTGCTGCCCCTGAGTTCGATGTTTCATAAATATGGGATATATTTTGGCAAGGCAAGGCAAGTTTATTTATATAGCACATTTCATAACCAGTGGCAATTCAAAGTGCTTTACACAGAAATGGTAAAAGAAAAATGTATGCAGTGTACAGTAAATACTGCACAGTTTTACACTAATATCTCATTCTGAGCAAAACTAGCCATAACTACATGTGTGTATGTTATAGTACACACTTCACTGCTGCACACAATATTATTATTTATTTTTTTTTACCAGAAAGTCTGCAAAAGTTCAGGCAGGCACTGCTGTATTTGCTTCTATATGCATTTAGAAGTCATGTAGAACAATGTTGTGACTTTAAAGAAGACATGCTGTTGGCTTATAACCTCTGCATTTCACATAATCATTCATATTAGTATACTTTATTGTTCACAGCCAATTAACGTGTGACCTCACTGCGAGTGTTTCACTTCTGGAGCGAATCAAACCCACACACTTCCATCTGGTTACTGTGACCCGTGGCCGCACTTGTGGAAATTCAATGAAATACAGCTTCAGAGAACTCAGATTAACTATTTATTTCTATCTTGTATGGCGGTTTTATATGTAAAACATGAAACATCAAGCCTTCTGCAGCCGTCGTGCTGCTGAGATTCTGCATATCCATCATACAGCAAGTGCTCGATGCATACAATGAGATAAAAACATTCTTTCACACAAAGACAGGACAAACATACATAATTAACAACACAGATTCATTATGGATAAGCTCCAGTGACTAATCTGTGCAATTATACGAAGCCGAAGTGAGGCTTTTCTCCAACCGTCTTATCACATTTGACACAGAATCCGCCAGTCATGTCCATCTCTCGAGACAGAGTACTCGATTGTCCGGCACTATCCTGTTGGCCACAGTTCATTTGCTACATATTTAATATCCCTTTGCAATTTCTGATGGAGTCATTAAGAACATGAGCATATTCATAGCTGCTTAACGGTGACGATAAATGGATGGCAATGACTCACTTTGTATGCAACACCAAACTGCACTTTGATTTCTGAATTCTTTATCATACATTGTCCTCGCTGAACTTCACTTCAGGATGAAAATGCTGGAAGGAGTGAGATGAAATCTTGCGTTTTTCTTTTTGAAACCTTGCACTTTTTGCTCACTAGTTTCCTCTGATGATATCAGCTTAAACCAAGCATTGAATGTTTAACGTGAGAGTTTGATTAGCATGAAATAACTTCACATTTGGTTTTATTTCTTGGACTGATTTGATTGTACCTTCCTCCCCCCTCTATCCCTACAGGTCTCTTTTCCAACCAAGGCTCATTGTAAAAACAAGATCAGTGTCTATTTACAGTAAGTGCAAATAGCACGCCTTGTTGGCGAGGCTATTTACACTAACTCCACCCACTGACGTCTGATTGGGCCAGACAAAATTAGGGAAGACGCTTGATTATAAACAGTAGCAATAGTGTAGGGTTAAGGCACATGGCAGAAAGTTTTGACGCAAATCAACCCAGGTTCGAATCCGCCTTTTGCCGAACTCGCTCTACTCCCTGTTCCTGTCACATATCAGATAAGAAAGGCATTTATTTTCAATAAAAATGAAGAAAATATTTGTGCAAATAAAGTGTCTAATGTGTTTTATAATGAAGTGTTTATCAGTTAGGGTTAGGGGGCGGTATAGGGAGGGCTTTATTGTCCCAATAATAGTGGCATCTGACATTCATTTAATGATTCGAATAAATATAATAATTTACACTCTGTTATTATTGCATAACCTTTAATGTACAACAACACTGAGGTGCAAATAGTACACTGTTGATAAATAGCATGTAACTACTATTTACACTTATTTGTAAACAAATTTATCCATTTTGGATTAAGGCTGTAACAACAAAATGAAAAAGTGAAGCGTTGCGAATACTTTCTGGATGCACTGTACATTTACTATATAGGATACAGTCTAAATAATATTACGAAGGACAGCAAATTAGACATCATTTGAAAGTGTGAAGGGTTTAGTGTCAATATACGGTGTCTGTTTTGATATATAGATGCTCCAGTAACAGTAATATTGTAATTAGTTTCAGGAGTGCAGATGACAATCCCAATGGGACCATTGTTTTGAAATAGGGATCATGAGATAGATCACATCCGTTGCACTTGGGTGAAATGTCCATGACAAGTGTCTGTTGAAAAACACAACACTTTTTCCATATTCTCCAGTCATTGTCACTGTAGTACATTTTGACAGACAAAACTTTTAGCCAATGCCAAGATGATTCTAAAAATGTGTGTGCTGTTTTATGATTTATATACAGCTGTCTGGACCATTCAGAAGCCAGAACTCGCCTGTCATCAGGTGCACCTGTCCCTGTCACATCACTGTTGTTCTTCCGCATCCCAGACCACGCTGTTTTTTCCCTTCATTTGCCCGAAAAACAAATCCTCATTGCCCAAAACCTTTTTAGAGAAGAAGCGAGGAGAAGAATGATTCGGAGAGTGAAGTCATCTGCAAAATCATAGCAAAGCTTGTTCTGTATGGGCGGACGCCATTAGCGGAATGTATATGTAAGTATTGAGACAATCGATTGTTTTTGGAGACTAAATGCTGTCTTTTGCCTGAATGATTGGCCATGTGATAATAGTTTATGTATAGCCTCCAAACGATTACCTTTGGAGACTGATTGCTGAAGTGTTTTGAAACCATAACATAATGTAGTGCAAGGAACTGCAAGAAAATGTCTTTGTTAATCGATGATCTGCCCATGTAATCGTAATTTAGGGATAAAGTGGTGTTTTACTCATGTTCATTTCAACTGGAAATAGAAGTGAATTGTATTTATAGGAACAAGTTTTGCAAATATGTAGGTAGAAGCATGTTTTTCCAACGAGCATGTGTTAGTCTTTTCACATTGCACTTTTAAATCTGATTCGTGGCACATTTATGTCATTCACACACATGTGAAGAAGCTTAGAAGATGCCAGTATTTGTCCCTTTGGATTTACCACTGCAGATTGTTTGAAAGAGATGCACAAAATGCTGTTTATTCAGAGGCAAGGGAAATACAATGGCAATGTGTGTCTGGAGCATGCAAACAAATGTCATGCATTATATTTTATGCATTACTTTCACACCAATTGAATTTGATCAGCTTTAAGCTAAAAAGTTTTTTAAAAATGTGTCTCAACACAGCTGGATGCTAGTGCTCATGATGGTGCTTGCATTGATGATGCAAATGTACTGCAGTTCAGAGCCAAGTAAGATAATGTTAAAAGGAGCATGTGTGTGTAGTATTCTAGACCTCTGTGGGCTAAAGTCCTGTGATCTGATCAGCTCTCCCAAAGGTCGGAGGTTTGATCTCAAGTGAGAAGCAGGATTGAGCAGAACGCCAGAGAGATCCCGAGATCATAATCTGGCTTTATCACTGCTGTGCTCTGGGTCAGACGCTTAACCTCATGTCGCTCTATAGGGACCACCTCTAAAATTGACCCTATATAAAAGTGTCTGCTGCTAAATGTCAAATTATCTCAATCCGTCTCAGCTCAATTAAAGCCACAGGTTCTGCAGGCTCAGGTCAACGATTCCAGAGTCCAGATTAATTCAAGTCACATACACTATATATTTTTAGGTCATCTCAGGAGGGGAACTTCAACATTCTGCTACAGCCTTTGCATTTGATGTTTTCATTCTTTGTAGTTTTAAATCTCAGAGTCAGAGTCGTTCAAAGGTTTCATTTCATTAGGTCACAGAAACCTTTGACATATATAGAGTATATATAA
The DNA here is from genome assembly GCA_018749465.1 of Paracanthobrama guichenoti. Classification (NCBI taxonomy): domain Eukaryota; kingdom Metazoa; phylum Chordata; class Actinopteri; order Cypriniformes; family Gobionidae; genus Paracanthobrama; species Paracanthobrama guichenoti. Next base: position 1,399,682 of record CM031943.1, read on the forward strand.
ACTCTAAGAGGAACGTTTGGGTTTTTATTTTTTTATTTTATTGTTATATTCTCATCTTTTTTACATGCAAACCAAAATGATGTAGACAAACAATCAGCAATCAAGCAATCAGCAATCATATATATATATATATATATATATATATATATATATATATATATATATATTAAAGATTTTGTGACTATATGCCAATTCAAACATCTAAGGACGTGAGCATATATCTATATGACCATATGTGACCCTGGACCACAAAACCAGTCATAAAGGTACATTTTTTGAAATTGGACAGATATGACAATATTTGGTTGAGACACAACTATTTGAAAATCTGGAATCTGAGGGTGCAAAAAGAAATCTAATTTACATTTTTCTAATTACATTTTTGATATATTTACAGTTTTCAAAATATCTTCATGGAACATGATCTTTACTTAATATCCTAATGATTTTTGGCATAAAAGAAAAATGGATCATTTTGACCCATACAATGTATTGTTGGCTATCGCCACAAATACACCCGTGAGACGCACGACTGGTTTTGTGCTCCAGGGGCACATATGAGTGGTTTGTTTTATCTATGTTAAGAAATGTAGAAATTAAAATGCATAATTTGGTTTTGTACATTCATTTTGTGTTCAGAGATGTTGTTCTCTTGTTAATGTAATTAATAATTAAATTACTTAATTTTACTCTAAATAAAAATAGTTTAAAATAAAAGATCTGCATGAAATTCTTTAATAAAAATATTAATTTATAATTCAATTACATATTGTTTTCAGTCTAGTCTAGTGTGGTTGAACAGAAAATTGAACGGTGTATTTAATCTAACTTCTAAAATAATCCTAAAATCTCCCAAAAAAAAAAAAAAAAAAAAAAACCATGTAATTTATTAAAACATTACAGAATTTTCTTTTGTTATGTTTATAATTCATAATTATATTATTTTTTCTATGTCCTTAATATCACTTTGCGTCGGGTTAAGTATCAAAAGCCATCTCTTTAATGACAACATCCTCCAGGAAGTGACATCATTTTGGAGGGAAATCAACAGCACAAACACTAGTGAGTATTAGCAATGGATTTGGTGAATTGTGGTGTCGTGCTGTGTCTCTGTAAAACATTCATCCTCTTGGAGCACATTACAAAATCATTTTGATATTGTCAGCATTTATACGAAAGGAAACTTTCCATGTAAGCAGAAGCTGTCACCAATTAGCGCTTTATGGACATCCTGTAAGCAATCTTGATCATTTTCATGCCATTGTGTAAACTGGCCATTTTTAGGAAGTATAAAGAAATACCTCCTTAAATTACAACACAAGTCCTCAAAAGGTTCTCCAGAACAGGAATGAACCCAGTAACAAAATGAAGGCCTGCGCAAACACGTATGCAAAGTATTAATAATTTAAAAGGCTCTCTGAGAATCGTGACCAACAGATGGATTTATTAAATCATCTGCACCAAACCACTTACAAACAGTGACATACTGCAAAAACTGAGCTAAGAAGAATGAAAAACCACTCAGTCCATCTGACGGCGGTGTCCCGTTTCAGGGCTCGCTGCTTCTGTGCTTTCTGTAGTTTTACTATCCGGGGAGCAAGATGATGCTTGTTTTGCTGAGGTGGTTGTAATCTCTTAGACCTTTGCTTATGTGTGTAACCTTTTCACAGGACTTGTAATTAATAGCAGTGCTTGCAATGGTGCCTTGAACACACTTTTCATTATTTTTACATTACAGAAGGAGACTGTCATTTGATCTTGTAAAAACATTTCTATGACCTTCTGTGCATTAAATAGCGCTTCAATCCATCTGAATTATTCATTTATTATATTAAATATAGGTTAATCTTATGATGAAATGTCAAGGTCGTGTTTCTCACACACACACACACACGTATACACACAATATTGGCAAAAGTTTTATGGACACAAATCGTTCTTTTGAGCCGGTTCTCAGCAAGTAACCGGTCGAGTTGGTTCATTAATTGAACTGAACTGAATGTTATTTCTGGGTTGATGACGCAAGACCCAAAATCTGAAGTAGCACGTCCAACTCAAAAAAGAACCGAATGTGTCTGTTCAACCAGCTGATGAAGTTTGCAGAGGATTATCAGGGATTCTGATGAGTGAGTTGACGATGCAAGCCTGGGACTGGAAATATGCTTATTATGACTACTGTTATTAAATAAAATTGTATTAAAACCTGCAAAACCATTTCTGTTGAGATATATATATACATTTTACTGTAGGCCAGTATTGTGCATGCAGATTATATTTTGTTAAGTGAAATCTATAAATTCATAAGAAGGGTTTATTCTTTTTATATAGGCTACTTTAGACATGTAACATATCCTGGTTTATGCATGTCTGCAATGTGTGCTGTTTGTGCAAAACTTTTAGGAATCTTATCCAAGATGCAGGCTACTCAATATTGGTCAATAGTATATCTGACGTAAAGGATCCGCGAATGAAACAAACACCATTAACTTAAGTGAATGAAAGGCAACAATCAGATGTAAATAACTTTATTTGATTGTTTCAATATGCCTTGACACGGAAGGAAATGAATCGGACTTTGCATCACTACTACGCACTGTTCTTGAGCTCATCTGAAGGCCACAGAAGTTTGAAGGTCTGTAGCTATTGACTACTTGAGAAAGTTGGTGACTTCTGCGCACTGTGACCCTCAGCATGCGCTGACCCTGCTCTGTGATTTTACGTGGCCTAACACTTCATGGCTGAGTTGCTGTTGTTCCCAACTGCTTCCACTTTGTTAACTAACAGTTGAGCGTGGAATATTTAGTAGTGAGGAAATTTCAGGAATGGACTTATTGCACAGGTGGCAACCTATCACGGTACCACGCTTGAGTTCACTGAGCTCCTGAGAGCAACCCATTCTTTCACTAATGTCTGTAGAAGCGTCTGCATGCCTACAAAAAAAAAGGTACAGTGCTGTCACTGGTACAACAGTGAAAAGGTACATCTTTGTACCTTACTCACCCCTAAATGGTACATATTAGTACCTTAAAGGTGCACATCAGTACTTTAACAGAGCGTATTAGTACCTTAAAGGCACACATCAGTACTTTAAGAGAGCATGTCAGTACCTTAAAGGCACACATCAGTACTTTAAGAGAGCGTGTTAGTACCTTAAAGGCACACATCAGTGCTTTAAGAGAGCGTATTAGTACCTTAAAGGTACACATCAGTGCTTTAAGAGAGAGTATCAGTACCTTAAAGGTACACATCAGTGCTTTAAGAGAGAGTATCAGTACCTTAAAGGTACACATCAGTGCTTTAAGAGAGAGTGTCAGTACCTTAAAGGTACACATCAGTGCTTTAAGAGAGCGTATTAGTACCTTAAAGGTACACATCAGTGCTTTAAGAGAGAGTATCAGTACCTTAAAGGTGCACATCAGTGCTTTAAGAGAGAGTGTCAGTACCTTAAAGGTACACATCAGTGCTTTAAGAGAGCGTATTAGTACCTTAAAGGTACACATCAGTGCTTTAAGAGAGTAGAGTACCTTCAGCACATCAGTGCTTTAAAGGTACACAAAGGTACACATCAGTGCTTTAAGAGAGAGTATCAGTACCTTAAAGGTACACATCAGTGCTTTAAGAGTGCTTTAAGAGAGCGTATCAGTACCTTAAAGGTACACATCAGTACTTTAAGAGAGTGTCAGTACCTTAAAGGTACACATCAGTGCTTTAAGAGAGCGTATTGGTACATCTTTAAAGGTACACATCAGTGCTTTAAGAGAGAGTATCAGTACCTTAAAGGTACACATCAGTGCTTTAAGAGAGAGTGTCAGTACCTTAAAGGTACACATCAGTACTTTAAGAGAGCGTATTAGTACCTTAAAGGTACACATCAGTGCTTTAAGAGAGCGTATTCAGTACCTTAAAGGTACACATCAGTGCTTTAAGAGAGCGTGTTAGTACCTTAAAGGTACACATCAGTGCTTTAAGAGAGAGTGTCAGTACCTTAAAGGTGCACATCAGTGCTTTAAGAGAGCGTGTTAGTACCTTAAAGGTACACATCAGTACTTTAAGAGAGAGTATTAGTACTCACAATACTTTTGGCAATATGGAAAATCTGAAATATCACAAGGGTGACATCTTTCTGGCCACATGTACGCTAGTCCTATATTAAAATTCCTGAATATTTTCCTCATTTATGTTCTTTAGTATTTGGGGTTAAATATGATCCTGGGCTTTGGTGATTTATTTTTGTGAGAATCACTTTGTAACATTAAGGAATTTAAGGTTTCACTGCAAGCCTTATGAGCCAGTTTTATGACCTCAGTGAACATCATCAAAGCTTGACAGAAATGATTTATGTATTATAGATTAAAATGAGAAAGTTCCACTCGCTGAAACTCAGAATACATATTTAAAACCTCTCGATTAAATTATCACTTGTAGTCTTTTTGTGTTCTTTTTATAAAAGGTAGATATGAAACCTCTAATGCATCATTTAATGTGCATTCATTTATTTAAGGGTTTCTCTTTAATAAATGTAATTTAGGTCTTTATTTTGCTTCACAAAAGAGAACGAAATGTACTCATATATAATTGACCCGTTTATAAGTTTCAGTCCTGCTTAGTAACCGTTGTTGAGTTGAGTAGAATCTCCAGCACAAATGAATCCCTGTATGACAGAGGCCCTGTGACCTTTATCATGTTTCTGTGATCACTTGAATGCACAGATCTCTAAGAAATGTTATTATCTCTTGAGTGGGTAAGATAACAGTAATATCTCTTGAAATGGTTATAATAAATATTTGGAAAATGTTTTGTTTTGATTAAAAAAGCCTCTTTCATCAAAGCATTCAAAAATCTGGTGTGTGACACATTTTCAAACATAGTTTTTCTTATTCTAAAAACACATTTAATAATCATCTGGATGTATATTTTATTTATGTTTTAACCTAATTAAATTTAGATGAGATTTAGAGAAAAATCCTAATTCATTATTTACTCGCCCGTATATAGCTCCAAACACAGATTTTTGAGCTATATGATGAGTTTAATGCCATTGGTTCTCAACACATCTGAATGGATGACACTCCTGTATAGGGCTACGTTATCAGTGAATTACAGTGATTTTAAAGCTTTCAAGACTCTGAATATAGTGCATGACTCATATGAACTACAATTATGGTGCAATTTTGGTGCTCAACTGCCCCCCAGTCTAAAATATATTCTCATTTGTTTTCCAAAAAATAAAACCTGTGACAATTATTCATTGCTCATGCAGCAAGCAGTCTATCACTTGCGGTAGTTACACAGTATGATGAAGCGATGCACTCACAAGCCAAGAAATGCATTAGCACTCAAGGACAATCGATTTTAACTTAGCAAAAATCTGAAAACTTTTCACTTGCAAAACACCTGTGGTTCCAGATTAATATCCAACGGCGAGCTGATGAAATATTTACTGAAAGACCTGCAGGAGGCAATCAAAGTAGATTTTGGATGAAATATCATGAGGGCGACATCGTTCTGGCTCCTGTCGACTCGGCTTTGTCCATATGACACGAGATCTGTCCGACGTCTGGAGTTCAGACAACAGCCGCTGATGATAAAGAGCGGCAATCTGTCCAGGTCATCATCTGATGATCATCTGAAGTGAGATTATTCTCCCTTATTATACTGTAGGAACAGAAATCACACATGAGATATCAATAGTTTCACCTAGATAGGGGTGAAAATGTTTCCTAACTTTTTTGATTGAACTAATCTCTTTAACTTCCTAGCTCATTTCAATTAATTAATTAATTTTAAGGCAACCAGGTTATTTACTTAAGTTAGTTCACCCAAAAATTAAAATCATATCATCATTTACGTTCTAAACCCATAAAACCTTCATTCATCTTCGAACACGAATGAAGATATTTTGGATGAAATCTGACAGCTACACAACTACTCTTCTAAAAGTTCATAAATGGACTTGATCGCTTTATATGATGAACAGATTTAATTCTGGCTTTTATTCACTTTCATTCTCGTGTTATGCAGCACGTTTGAGTTTCCTCAAGAACCAATGAGGTTCATTCTCGTGCTTCCTCATTGGTTCTTGCTGAAGCTCAAACGTGCTGCGTAGCACGAGAATGAACCTCATTGGTTCTTGCAGAAGCTCAAACGTGCTGCGTAACACGAGAACGAACCTCATTGGTTCTGGCTGAAGTTCAAACGTGTTGCGTAACACGGAGATGAACCTCATTAAAGAATTTCAAATGGATTTATAAATCTTGGATCCTGGAGTCAGAAAGGGCTGAAACCTGTTTCCTAGAAGATTGAAAAAGGAAACAAACTTTAACTTACAACCTCTTCCAATCCAGGTGAGCGCAGGCACAGACACAGACGTGTGACAGTATGAGTGTGAGCGGCTCACAATAGAGGTCCTTGTTTCATTACGGAGGCCACTCATGGCTTAGCAGGTGCACAAAGGTGTAATTAAAGGTTGGATCCCATTCGGACAACACACATAACTTTCAGTAAACTCATTCAGGTCACTTCAGCTCTTCTAAAGCCTTTTTATTCAACAAAAGTACCATCTCTACTAATCTGTATTTCTCAGGCCTCCCCAGTGTCTTCTCCCGCAGCCTGAGGTTTGATCACCTGTCACAAGCTATTGTCACGACCAATTATTTTGTCAAACCCTTTATGCTGATTTTGTAGTTTTACAGGTTTTATCTTTATTGTACAGGTTTGGATCTGTCAGGGGTGGACGGGCTGGTGGACGAGCAGCATACATATACATACCATACCATGGTGTCAGAAATTACCATTTCCCAACTGAATTTAATTTAAGAGTGTTTTGATTTTTACGAGGGCCTGCTTCTTTTTACTAATCATATGGAAAATACGTCTTTTGTCAGATATTTCAATTAATTAATATGATTATATTAGCATTCTTAGTTAGGCTGTATAGGCTGTTATACAATTACATTCACTAAACTATACAATATATACATTTATATAAACCAGGGGTTGTGGCAAAAATGTCTTAGATATTTAAATGTGAGGGTCCCAGATTCAGATAAAAAGTTTTTGCAATGGAATGAATTTCCCTTTGATATATATATTTTTCTTGCCATATAAAACACAGCATGACATCTATTTACATTTGATTAACCCCAAATATCTCAAAGGAATTTCATTTAATTACAATAAATTTATATCTGAAGAGTTATGTCAGTAATCACATCAGTAAATGACATCAGTATACATCACTTTATATATATATATATATATATATATATATATATAATATATCACATTCGATTAAATTTGATCAATTATACAGTCAAGAAAATGCTGGGTTAAAAACATTGAAAATGGACAAACCCAGCAATTCGGTTGTTTTAACCCAGCAGTTGCGTTAAATGTGTGCTTAAAACTAAAATAACCCAAACACATCTAACATAAAAGTTTGTTTATATAATATATGTGTGTGTATATATTAGTATACCTGTATTTTGTCATTTACAGTGCAAAATTAACCCATTTCAATTAATTTTAGTGGTTCCGCCACTGGCTAATGCCACATTTCAATAAAACTTCTTTCATGGATCACATGTTTCCATTGATTGGAACATGAATGGCAGAACCAGAGGCTTAATTTATTGTTAATGTAGTGCTGAAGGCTGTTGTCCTGAGAGAGAGAGCATGATATCCTTGGGGAAGTGTTCAGATGTTAGTCATGCGGCAGTAGAAGAGGATTCATAGATCAGGTCAGGTTTACGCTGTTACGCTGTCAGGTGCCGTGTTAATGTGCCGGCCTGTTAGTGCTCTGACATCCACCTTAACAATGTATACAGTACCACAGTCACGAAATGCAAAGGTGATGCGTAGACGAATGCAACAGCTCCAAGGTTATACAAATACTGCAACAGTAGCAGCACTAGCTCTGTTTCAAACATGCGCTACTGTCTTCTGCTTATTACATTGTGATGATTTAATTCATGTTTTTTCAGGACCTTATGAGCTCATGCTGGCTTCTTCATAATTTGGTTAGCTGGTTGGTTAGAGTGTTGATTCTTAATGAGGGTTACATGTGTTTCATCATCTTGGAGAGATCTGGCTTTGTTAAACCCATACAACAGAAAATAATTTAATGGATGAATATACAAATATATATATATATATATATATATTTATTATTATTATTATATATATATATATATATATATATATAATATATATTTTTATGATTTAAGGTAAAATTGTATTTATGATTAATGCAGGAAAGCAAAGCAAACCATGTATATCTTGAGTTATAAAAAATGTATTCAACAATAAGATTTTTTTATAACAATAAGATTTGTTTTCAGAGAATAAACTGTTTAATTTGCCTAGGCAAATTACATTTTACTTAAGTTAAATAGTTAAATTTAAAGTAAAAAAAACAAAAAACATTTGTAGTTGCATGAGGAAATAATTTTTAATTTACAAAATAAAGGTTTCAAAAGAGGGTTTTCTCAGTGATGCTGAAGAAATATGTTTGGATTCTTTGAAAACATTCAGTCCTTCACTATAATGTTTCCAATGGACTGCATTTATATAGCGCTTTCAACAGACCCATGGCCACCAAAGCGCTTTACATATTGCCTCACATTCACCCATTCATAGACCGACAGCATCAGCCATGCAAGGTGCCATCCAGCTCATCGAGAGCAGCTGGGGTTAGATGTCTTGCTCATGAACACCTTGACACTTGGTCAGGTGGAACTGGGGATTGAACCACCAACCTTCCGGTTTGTAGACAACCCACATGAAGCACTGAGCCAGTGCCACCCCAAGTAAAGGATAATTCATGGGTATCTGTGCAGTAAACATTTTTAATGCACAACATGAACGGAGACAAAGAACCGCCCGAAACCGACCGGTGATTAAAGCCACAATATGTAATTTTTTGCCACTAGAGGTCGCTTATTCAAAACAAAGGCGTAGCTTAATGCTACGTGTGTTTGGTGGCGATTATGAGACTTGTTCACACTGCAGTGAGCTAGAGCGATATTAGGCATGGTAAAACATGGTACTCGTGGTAAATTAAGAAAACCAGATTTAAACAATAAGACTATCTGTGTTGAGCTTTATAACAGTAATTAGTTATCTGTTGGTGAATGATCCAAACAGTTGCTCACCTGTCTAATAAAACACATCATATATTAAAGCGTCTTTGGTGTTTCCATGGTTTCTACAAAACAAAACCGGAAAACAGGGCTAACGCGAGTATGATGTCATTGATATGCGACACACGGACACGGTTCATGTCCTGGTTAAAATTGCTCTGGATTTAAACATTCTTGGAAACATTTGGGATAATGTAAGTACACAAGTCAACTAAATATATAACATTTTTTCTAGTGGTTTTCGGATATTTTAATTAATAAAAAAATCATACATATTGTGCCTTTAAACTGACTTGCAAGGTTTCCAGCCAATCAGAGTTGAGTATTCAGACAAGCACGGTATAAAGTTTCCTAATGGAACCATTGATGCAAAGAACCATTTATTTTCAATAATATAAGATGTATTCATTAAATGTTGCACTATTTTGCCTCCCAGGTAGATTTATCTAATTTTAAGGATGTTTAATGATATTTTAATGACCTGTATCATCATTTAGAATAATGTAAATGTATTTATTTATTTTTGCATATGTGCGATTAAGACACCAGATGGAGCAATATTTCTTACACGATTAATGATAATGCTAATTATAAAGTTAAAATTAAACTTATGGTTTGGTGTAGAAGAAGTTGTTCCTGAGCCTATTTTACTTTCCTAATATGCACAGTTATGGACAGAAATGGACAGCAGGGACCCACTAGATGAAAAACCCCTTGCTGGATTGTGCTTGTGAGGTGCGTGAAGCTTGACAAATCAGCTTGACATCACTGCCTATCCAAAACATATAGACAATTCAGTCCTCTTTCATGGAAAAATTGAGTTTTATGACATTTTAAAAGGACAAAACTTATCTCATTTATGTCAATGTCACAGTTTTATGCAGAGGTCTCAGGTCCTCAATGCTCAGGATTATTTGAGTCACCGCAGGACTAAAATCAATTCATGACAGTAGTGTAGCTACAGCATCTGTCTGAACTGAACTGACAGATCCAACTTGCCCCTTAACAACTTCATTGCATTTATGGCCATCTCAGTATAAACCTTCAACTGAAGGCGAATATCAGCTTTAAAAAGATCATATCACAATATCCCTTGTTTAAATAAAGGGGTGGGGCCTGGTTGAGTTAGTGTTGAAACTGGCAGTTATGTTAAGGGGCGGGACAATTCCCAAACACACTCAAAGCGCTTGACCAATCACAACACACTGCTCCAGCTGACCAATCAGGAGGGGCTTCATAGAGACTAAAGTAGCCGCGTTAGAGCGTTAGTAGCCGCGTTTCCATTACAGATTTGCGCAAAACATTCGCAATATTTTCTAAATGTCAAAATGACAGCGTTTCCATTAACCGCTGTTATGCGACTAAAACTTAATTTTTTTCTCTCGCAATAAGTCATTCCAAAAATTATGCCACGGATGTTGGTAGGTTTATGTACTGTATACACTCACCTAAAGGATTATTAGGAACACCATACTAAAGTGTGCCAAGAAAACATCCCCCACACCATTACACCACCACCACCAGCCTGCACAGTGGTAACAAGGCATGATGGATCCGTGTTCTCATTCTGTTTACGCCAAATTCTGACTCTACCATCTGAATGTCTCAACAGAAATCGAGACTCATCAGACCAGGCAACATTTTTCCAGTCTTCAACTGTCCAATTTTGGTGAGCTTGTGCAAATTGTAGCCTCTTTTTCCTATTTGTAGTGGAGATGAGTGGTACCCGGTGGGGTCTTCTGCTGTTGTAGCCCATCTGCCTCAAGGTTGTGCGTGTTGTGGCTTCACAAATGCTTTGCTGCATACCTCGGTTGTGTCAAGTGATTATTTCAGTCAAAGTTGCTCTTCTATCAGCTTGAATCAGTCGGCCCATTCTCCTCTGAGCTCTAGCATCAACAAGGCATTTTCGCCCACAGGACTGCCGCATACTGGATGTTTTTCCCTTTTCACACCATTCTTTGTAAACCCTAGAAATGGTTGCGCGTGAAAATCCCAGTAACTGAGCAGATTGTGAAATACTCAGACCGGCCCGTCTGGCACCAACAACCATGCCACGCTCAAAATTGCTTAAATCACCTTTCTTTCCAATTCTGACATTCAGTTTGGAGTTCAGGAGATTGTCTTGACCAGGACCACACCCCTAAATGCATTGAAGCAACTGCCATGTGATTGGTTGATTAGATAATTGCATTAATGAGAAATTGAACAGGTGTTCCTAATAATCCTTTAGGTTATATCCCAGCCACTGCCAATATTTTTAATCAGAGACGTATGTTGTTTAATGTTTCTCCCTCATATCTGCTTCAAGGTCTTCATGATAATGTGGCATTTCTGTGTTTAGAATCCAGTTTTCCTGCTAATAATTAGGTTTTGTCTTCTGTCCAAACACACAGCGTCATCTGTAAAGAATGATCGACTTTTACGTACACCAGGTGACCTGTAAATGCGGAAAAACTGTTTCCATTGCAGGTTTGCCCTGAAAAACCACCTCATGCGAGCGTAAAAACTTTTTTGAGATGTATGGGAGTTTTTGCAAAATTGATGCATTTCCACTGGGCGTATTTTCAGTTTACGCAATTTGAAGAGTAATGGAAATGCGGCTACTGACAGATTAGGAAGAGACGAGCTGCAACAATGGAGAATATGTTAAATAAATAGGTGTTTTTGAACATTTAAGCATGGAAACCTATTCTACAAATCAAGACTGTGTAGAAGGAGATCATTTGTCCTCTAACTTGATAATGAACCAAATACAAACTGTGTTTTGGAGTGTCATTTATAAATGCAAGTGTTGCTTCCTTCTTATGTGGCACCACATCAGGAAAACAGTGGTGTCGTTCACAAGTCTTGAGGTGATGGAGTTTGTGTTCACCTGCTATACATGCTTTAATTTTTGTTGTTAATTTAGTGGGAATTCTAAGACTAGAATTATGTGTCTCTCGGATCCACTTGACAAACTAGCACTTTTTAAAATTGTAAATATAGATTATGGATTCATATCAATTGCTAAATCTTGAAGAAAAAAAAAAAAAAAAAGGATATACAACCTTGAGATTTCATTAAAGCCTAATCAAGTTCCCTCATGGCTTCGCTGTGAGTTGCTTCACTTTCATGCTGTTTACATGCAGCTAACAAAAACACAAACCCTGTGTTTCTTTCTCAGAGCGCCGGTGGATATTCACATCTCTAGATGTGTGTGTGGTGTCATCCTTTGATGTAATATTGAAATATGGTACACTTTAAAGTATAGAGTATGATGAAATGTTACATCTGATAGGAGTCATTTTAGTACATTAATATTTCAAAATTACTGGAGTTACTGCTGCTGAAAGAAAACGGCTTAAAGCTAAGACTAATGTGGTCTGCTGGCTTGATTGCTGAGTTCAGTGGCGGCATTTCACAAAAACCTAGGGTATGGCTTGAGTCAACATTCCCAAATAATCACATTATATCTAAACAAAATGTGGACAAAAATCCACTAAAAGTGCTTAACAACAGACTTAACAACTTACAATGCAAATACTGAAACAGCCCTATAATTCACTGTGTCCTAACCACGAGAGTTTTTCTATTTTATAAACACTTTTTATTTCTGTGGCGTTGTGGCTGGAACAACATAGCCTACAAAGTATGATAAGTGCAGATTATGTGCTTTATTTAATGTAAAAAGAATTTAAAGTGAGTTTGAATTGTGGTACCTTTTATAGACATAGCCTTATTAAACAAGACAACTATGTTCAAACCGTCAACTCAAGGTGAGCAAACAAGTGTATTCTGTAAAAAAAAAAAAAAAATTGTTTCAGTCACAGTATGTATTTTTAATCATTCTAAAATGGTGTAAGATTTAGGAATTCGATATTGTGCTTATTCATTTCATTGTGAAAGCAGTCAGTGCGCTTGCAGAGAGAGCCCACCCACACGCTCTTCTGATTGGCTGTGATTTTTGCCGCTAAAAAACCTTCTCACATCACGCCTGGTTAGGACACGGCATTAGGCTTAAGCTGTTTAAATTAGTTTTTTTTTAACTAATGAGCAGCATCATGAGCTGTTTATTTCCCCTGCTTGTCTGAATGCCAGGGTATGGCAACTGCGATACTCTGCCATAGTTAGCTGGTTTCACAGCCTGACAGGTGTCCAAATCCACTCTAAAACTGGCAAAACAGATCAACTAACCACCTTACACCAGTGTTAGAGACCCCTAAAAACAATCCGGGGTCGGTACGATTTGTTAATGTTTTTGATGCCTCTTCTGCACACCAAAACTGCATTTATTTGATCAAAAATACAGTAAAAATTGTGAAATATTACAATTTAAAAGAGCTGTTTTCTATGTGCTTATGTGGTAAAAAGTATTTTATATTCTGTGATCAAAGCTGAATTTTCAGCATCATTCCTCCAGTCTTCAGTGTCACATGACCCTTCACAAATCATTCTGATATGATGATTTGATGCTCAAGAAACATTTATGATTATGAATCATGAAAACAGTTGCTGCTTCATATTTGTGTAGAAACTGTGATACATTTTTAACAGGATTCTTTGATTAACAGAAAATAAAACAAACAAAACACAGCTTTTATTAGAAATATAATATTTTGTAACATTATAAATATCTTTACAGTCACTTTTGATTTAATTCAATGCATCCTTGCTGAATAAAAGTATTCATTTATTTGAAAAAATCATACACTCTAAAAAAAATGCTGGGTTAAAAATAACCCAAGTTGGGTTGAAAATGGACTAATCCAGTGACTGGGTTGTTTTAAGGAAACATTTAACCCAACTGCTGGGTTAGTCCATTTGCAACCCAACTTGGGTTGTTTTTAAGTGTAGAGGGAACAATAATAATCAAAAGGTGAACATTTATTAATAAGCAATTGATGTTTAATTATTCATTAAACTTATGAATAATATTAATTTATTAAACATATTAATAAATGTTAATTAACAACATACTTTGGGTTAATTTTAAGCAAGCAATACAGTAATTTTTAAACAATAGTTGAGTTAAATAAAACTACCCAGGAGGTCGGGCAAACATGTAACCCAACCACTGGGTTAAAACAACCCAGTTGCTGGGTTTGTCCATTTTCAACCCAATTTTGGTTGTTTTTAACCCAGCATTTTTTTTTTTAGAGCGGACTGACTTCAAACTTTTGAAAGTTGATGCCTAAAAAAACCCTTTTGACCATTTTGGCTTTCTGTAGATATGTATTATTATAATATGCGTATTGTACACTGATACGTGTTTGTAGCTGCTGCCTCATCATGCTTTAATAATACAGTGTTGCAAGAACAACAAGGTCCATGCAAAGTATGCAAACTCCACTTTATTATGCATATGAAAGATTACTTCTGGATGGAGGGAAACTCTAAGCACAAAGCACAAAAATAACAGGTTATGCAAATTTTTCAGGGTCGTTTGCAGAATGGATCGCTGCGCCATAATTTAAATGAGCTTCAATGCAGAATAAATTGCAGCAGGCGTCTGACTTTGGTCTTTGATAGTGACAAAAATGACCAGTCGTCTCTTTCTTTCCTCTGTGTGTCCTGCCCTGTTTTGTATGGACGCCCATATCTCTACAGCACTAGCATCTCGGCGTCAGCATGTAAGTGCTAACGTTGTGTCTTGCTATGACTTGCGTGCCACTGATAACAGGCTAGTTTCAGCAGAGAGAGAGATGCTGAGAGTGCAGGTATCCTCCGCAGGGTCAGTGTTGTCCCTTCTAGTGCCCTTGACGGGATCCCAATACCTCACACAATGCACCTGTCAATCTGCACCGCGTGCAGCTGAAATGAGCTCAGCTATAGCTTCTGTTTAAAGAGCTGATGTGGAGAGATTCTGGGCTATTTCTTGTGCTCATATTGGCAGTTTTGAGATTGTGTGGTATCAGTGACTATTCAGCTTTAAATACTAGAGGAATTGCATGCTTTAACACAGCAGTTTACTTTTAAAAGTTGAACATTCATTTAAATTTTAAATTGTTTTAATTGTTTCCTTACAGTCGGCATGAAAAGGAAGTTTATAGTCTTTTCTTTCCTATAGTGACATATATCTGAGTGAACCGGCTTCTCAAACAAGAACAAATGTAGGGCGGGGCTTGATTTTGTTCAATGGGAACTGATTGGATGGTTGTGGTTTGCTATTGGTGGATCTCCTGTGAGTGACAGGAGGCCCCGCCCTCATCATCAGAGAAGAGGAGATGCTCAAGAGGAGAGGAGGTTATTCTGATTACAGATTACAAGGCACATGAAATCAACTGTAATATTTAATGAAAATAGGAATTATTAATTTTGACTTCATGGTGACTTTAAGGCAAGACACTGTTTTGCTTCAAAAATGTATCTTTCAGACTAGTGGAAAGAGAACAATTGGAATACATACACTTAATATACACTAAACTTTACAGTGTTATTCTTATCTGTTTTTTAAAGCTTTTATACAGAGGATTTGCTCATCACGTATCACCTGATTTAGATAACGTTTCATTCCTAAAAACTATGGTGATTTTTGTATCATCTGGTTGTTGACTACTTTCTGATGTATGGAGTGATAAAAAGAGACCCTTACAGATACACATACACTAATATGTCAACAAAGAATTTGAATCTGGCTTTATCCAGTGTTTCAAATCTGGATATGTATGCAAACTAGTGCATATTTAATCAGATAATGGCTCCTTTGCATATTTAAACATAACATTTTAGAAAACTTGTAATAGGGGAGACCGGGGGCAATTGTAACATCGCAGATGACATCAATCAGAAACGAGACGGAGCTATGCGGCACATTTTTGCAGGTGCTCTGTGAGATCCCTCTCTGCCTGCCGAAGGACGAGCTGCTGAGTCACACTTGGTGAAGTTCTGGTAAAGACTCATTTTTGAGGCATGAAAGTACTTCTTTTTATTTTCATCTACAGTACTTTCCTCATATTGTTTTAACCATTAATGTCTATGGATTTAAATCTGTCTGTTTTGATGACCATTTTGTTGTCTAACATTTGATATCTTTGTCAAATTAGCTTCTTAGTTTCTCAAATTAGTTTCTAGCTATAGCAGGGTAGCTTGTCAATTGTAACACTGCGTTACAATTGACCGTTCGAAAAGACCCGCCCCCTTTAGTTACTGTTGCTATGGCGCTCTCACACCACACACACATTCTCACTTAGAGAAAATACATCACGGAGCAAAGAGGACACTGACAACACGCCGACAGACAGGAGAGGGCAAGGTACTTTTGATATGAAACTGTCTCAACTTTAAAAATCTGTCTTTTTTTTTTTTTTTTTTTTTTTTTTTTTTTTTTGTGGCAGATTTGGTGATGTGATTGGGCAGATCACCTGTCAATCAAACTCATGGCGAAGGGTGAATTACCCCCGACACCATCAAAACAGTGTCCAGCTTAGTAAGGACATCAAAATAGATTACTAAATTAAATTAAAGTATTAAATAGATTTTACTGAGTAGGCCCTGTACACTCTCTAGCATGCTTAGATTCAGACCAAGGAAGCAAGAGGAGAGTCACGCGTGAATGCTTGATTCTGATTGGTTGATGAAGGCGTGCAATTATTTTCAAGTAGTTCCAGCAGGTCTTGCCCGGATTACAGTTCCATATCACTCCGCCAAATGATTTCAGTGATTTCAAAGGTCCTTCAACAGCAGAAGAACCAAAACCCACAACGACACTGACCAAGCAATTAAATATAGTAAACAATAGGATAAAAAGGACAAATTATTTCCATGTTTTTTGCCACAAAATTGTTTTATTATGCACAGAAAGCACATACTCTCTTTCTCACACACAAACACACTCACACACACATACAGCATGGACACACTCGCACATAAACATGTTGTCAGCGCTGCTCTGACAATTTTATCAACAAAATGCATTAATAACTGCATTAGCCTGCTATCAGTGGATCAAGCCTTTGTTACAAGCTCTAAAATTACATTAGGGAATTAGCAATGGAGGTTTGGGATTAGTCACAAAAGAACAAATGTCTTGAAATATATCATCTGAGCAATGGTTTGAGGTGTGGTAACTGTAGTATAAGGGGATAATTGACTCCGGGCTGTTGAATTATTGAAAAAATAATTCACACCTGAGGTCTAACGCTCCGCTTCGTGACTGCATTACCCCCTCAGGTGTGCATTATTTTTCCTGATAAAATAATAATACACCAGCCCTTCGTCAATTATTCCTTACTTGTTTTATTAAGAATATGATAGAAAAACAATGATGCCAATTAAAGGCTTGTTTTCTGGTGCATAGCATGTAAACATTCAGATGTATGTTAAATGAAACTAATATTAGCTAATCATTCAATATAGTACAGTTTCAGTGCTTTTGGAGTTTGACTAAGAAGCAAAATATTAAATGTCATCCAGCCTTTTCCTGTGTTTCATGTCAATATTTTTGTTTGATTAATATTAATGACCTAATAGAGAGCAGAAGGTCCATTAGGCTACATTTACACTGCGCAAATCCAATATTTTGACACAAATCCAATTTTTGTCCCGCCTGTTAACATCCACTACGTTAAAACCTTGCAAAGACTGGAAGTTCATGCACAGCTGCATTAGCATGAGGATCACATGCTTTTCTTAGACGTACATGAGCACATAGATTATGGTTTTTAATATTCATTTAATATTGCTATAATGACTATGTTCTAG
>CM031943.1:1425000-1435000 GCA_018749465.1 Paracanthobrama guichenoti
ATTATCTAATCAACCAATCACATGGCAGTTGCTTCAATGCATTTAGGGGTGTGGTCCTGGTCAAGACAATCTCGCGAAACTCCAAACTGAATGTCAGAATGGGAAAGAAAGGCGATTTAAGCAATTTTGAGCGTGGCATGGTTGTTGGTGCCAGACGGGCCGGTCTGAGTATTTCACAATCTGCTCAGTTACTGGGATTTTCACGCACAACCATTTCTAGGGTTTACAAAGAATGGTGTGAAAAGGGAAATACATCCAGTATGCGGCAGTCCTGTGGGCGAAAATGCCTTGTTGATGCTAGAGCTCAGAGGAGAATGGGCCGACTGATTCAAGCTGATAGAAGAGCAACTTTGACTGAAATAACCACTCGTTACAACCGAGGTATGCAGCAAAGCATTTGTGAAGCCACAACACGCACAACCTTGAGGCGGATGGGCTACAACAGCAGAAGACCTCACCGGGTACCACTCATCTCCACTACAAATAGGAAAAAGAGGCTACAATTTGCACCAGCTCACCAATATTGGACAGTTGAAGACTGGAAAAATGTTGCCTGGTCTGATGAGTCTCGATTTCTGTTGAGACATTCAGATGGTAGAGTCAGAATTTGGCGTAAACAGAATGAGAACATGGATCCATCATGCCTTGTTACCACTGTGCAGGCTGGTGGTGGTGGTGTAATGGTGTGGGGGATGTTTTCTTGGCACACTTTAGGCCCCTTAGTGCCAATTGGGCATCGTTTAAATGCCACGGCCTACCTGAGCATTGTTTCTGACCATGTCCATCCCTTTATGACCACCATGTACCCATTCTCTGGTGGCTACTTCCAGCAGGATAATGCACCATGTCACAAAGCTCGAATCATTTCGAATTGGTTTCTTGAACATGACAATGAGTTCACTGTACTAAAATGGCCCCCACAGTCACCAGATCTCAACCCAATAGAGCATCTTTGGGATGTGGTGGAACGGGAGCTTCGTGCCCTGGATGTGCATCCCACAAATCTCCATCAACTGCAAGATGCTATCCTATCAATATGGGCCAACATTTCTAAAGAATGCTTTCAGCACCTTGTTGAATCAATGCCACGTAGAATTAAGGCAGTTCTGAAGGCGAAAGGGGGTCAAACACAGTATTAGCATGGTGTTCCTAATAATCCTTTAGGTGAGTGTATTTAATTTAATTATGTATTATTAATAATAATTGTATTTATTTATTCATACTTTTGTATTTTTATCATTTGCTTTATTATTATGCAGTTAATTTAGTTAGTTATTTATTATTAATAATAATTATGTATTTTAATTTGTTATTTGTATTATTAGTATTATTTATTTATTCACTTATTTATTAATAACAATTGTGTATTTTAGTGTTATTTATTATTATTATTATCATTATTTATAATTAATAATAATTATGTATTTTAATTTGTAATTATGTATTTTTATGTTTTTTATTCATTTGCTTTATTATTATGCCGTTAATATAATTAGTTTTTTATTATTAATAATAATTATGTATATGAATTTGTTATTTGTATTATCATTATTTATTTATTCACTTATTTATTAATAACAATTGTGTATTTTAGTGCTATTTATTATTATTATTATTAGTAGTAGTAGTATTAGTATTATTTATTTTATTATTATGTAGTTAATGTAATGAATTATTATTTTTAATTAATAATAATTATGTATTTTAATTTGTTTTAATTATTATTAATTATTTATTTATTATTATTATGTATTAAATTAATTATTGGGTATTATTAATGATAATTATGTATTTTTTATTATTATGGATTATTTATTCATTGAATTCATTTATTCAATTAAATTAATTGTTTTATTACTAATACTGTATTTTAATTCATTTTATTATTATGCATTTAGTTTAATTATTATTATTTAGTATTACTAATAAAGTTGTTTTGAGATTAGAGTTGTGATGCAGTGTAATGTACATCCCAAATAATAGTATGCATGGACAGTAAACTGCTTCTAGTGAATTTTTGAAGTATGCATTCATGCATCCTTTTAGGCTAATGTTAGTCAAAACCCTTTTCTTTTTTTTTTTTTTTTTTTTGCCATTTTGATATCAAGATGCAGTTTCATGATGTTGTAGTATGTGTTAGCATGGCTCACTTCAGACTTAAAAGCAGGCCTACATACTTCACCACAGCCATAGCACAGCACTTTACTTTCTGTACTTCCATATTATGATAAGTGGGCTTCAGCCTATAGTCTTATGTCTAACCCAGGAACTAAATAGTGTAAGTTTCCCCAAGAGATGGTTCTGTCAGGACGATCCCATATAAATGGCCAGTTTCTCTCTGCTCTTCTGTGCTGTTTCTCATAGGTAGAAGCTTTAGAGGAACCATTATGCTCAACATTATGATGAATGTTTCCAGCAATTGGAGGCTTTTCATCATCTAACACTTCAGGACGTTGCACCGTGTTTCCCAGCCCTTTTTGTTCCACGAGCACATTATGAAATATTAGTGGGATGTCTGCAGAACAGCCCAGCGGCATGGAGAAAGATAGAGGCTGGTTTGAGTAAAATCTGTGTTTATATATACATGTGTAAATATATTGCAGCAGACTTAGATTATTTGTCATTTGAACTTTGTCTTTGAGACAATTTTCACTGCCAAAGCAGAAGTTTGAGTTATGATTTATAGTTGATTTATAGACAAACACACCATGATTTGTGCTTGACAAGACAGTCAATGAGAAATCAGATTCCTCTGGATTTAATTGGATGATTAAAAGTGTTTTTGAGAGGTGGTTGGAGAGGAAGGGCTGCAAAATAAACTTTTAGAGTTGCCTATTGCATATTTTGAATTGCATAATTCACCAGAATTTTAGGAGTGTGTATTAAGAAAGTAAAGTTAATTTTTATGTTGACTTTAAGTGTGCGCCAAACACTTTATCCCCCACATAACCTCTTTGCTGAGGTATGAATTTATTATGTGCTTTTAGGCATTTCAGTCAGCATGAATTTAAGTAGGAGCGTAGATGAAAATGAACAGGCATATGGCGTGCCAAAATGCATTTTCATAAGCTGAACTTTTTCTATTGGTTTGAATTGGGCACAGATGGTCCTAATATCTGAGCTTATGCTGGATTAATCGACAAATACTCAAACAGGGTCAATGAGTCACTCATTGTTTCACATTTTATATAGCACCATTAACAACCTGTTTCCCTCTTAAAGGGATAGTTCACCCAAAAATGAAAACCTCACCTCACCAGTAAGACAAACAAAGGCCTTTTTAATGAAATCTGAGAGTTTTCTGTTCCCAAGGTAGTAAAAACCTCAGTAAAGTGATTTCTGAAGAATCATGTGACGCTTAAGACTGGAGAAATGATGCTGAAAATGCATAGAAATAAATACAAAACTTGTAATAATATTTCACTGTTTTTACTGTATTTTTAATCCAATAAATGCAGCCTTGGTGAGCCTTTTAATAGATGCTCTGAACATTTATGAACTGGGGCTGTTGTGGATTGCATATTTAAAGTGTAGCTAAATGTGTGCCTTTGTGAAAATGTGTACGCAACTACATTTCTCATTCTGGTTGTTTTGCTTTCATTTTAAATCTCACTTTGCAGGAGCAGAACGGGAAAGTGAAATCACAAAGCAAAACAAGTTAAATACCCCACAGAGTTTAATCGATCTCGCTCACTCGGCCCCTGCATTCATCATTCACAAGTAGTTATGAACCAATCAGCTTGCGAGCAGGAGCCCTGTGGCTCGCGTTTCACTGGAATAATGGCACTTTCACAGATTCAGTGCTCTGCTCTTTTTGGAGGTTTAATTAGTAATTTAACTTTATTTTTACACACTGCTGCAGAGGTTTATTGGCCTTTGTTATGGACATAAACTCTCTAAATCAGGCAGAGATTGTGTTCAATACCTTCAGTGTTAGTTCATTAGTTTAATATTCTATATGAGTTGAGTACACTCAAAAGAAAATAGTTTCTTTATTGGCATATATGGTTCCATGAAGAACCTTTAAAGTCCCACTGAAGTGCCTTGAAATGCTCGGCATTAATCAATGTGTTGATGTCATTTCCACTGAAACAGGAAGACAGGGTGTGGCATATTGAACAGCTCCTCCCCTTTAAAAAAAAAAAAAAAAATGCCAATAGTGTTTAGTTTATAGCCGCAGTATTCTTCTAATCTCTAACCGTTTCTCCTCCTAATCTCCTCCATATCTCTTTAAAATACAGCATTCTGTGCAGAATTCAGATAGTTAGTTAGTAGTGTGTGGAAACTGGTGATTATGGCAAGGGACGGGACATTTCCTAAACACACTCAAAATGCTTGACCAATCACAACACACTGGTCCAGCCAACCAATCAGAGCACATTGTGCTTTTCAGAAGGAGGGGCTTCATAGGGACAGGAAGTAAACAGAGCATTACTGACAGACTGGGAAGAGACGAGAATATGGGGAAAATAAGGTGTTTTTTTAAACATTCAAGAATGACAACCTATAGTAGAGCCCAAAAACAAATCAAGACTTTGTAAAAGGGCATAATAGATCCCCTTTAACGCCCATGGAACCTTTCCATTCTGCAAAATGTTCTTTATAGCGGAGAAGGGTTCTAAGAATTGTTCACTGATGGGTTAATTCGGGAACCAAAGATTTTTCTCCTATGGCATTGCTATATTTCTAAGAGTGTAGTTTGCAGTGTGGAGAGCATGTAGACAGCCCATTTAATTAAGACTATAGCATAATTGTTTTATTGCTTAAAAGGGGCTCAAATCTGTGTGATGAGTTATGTCAGAGTACTTGGTGTTAGAGGGGAAAATCATGATGGTGCCTTAGCAAGCACTGATAATAATCCCCAGATAATTGCATTATTTAACCACGCTGGCCTCGTCAAATGATCTACCTCAAGTCTGTCTTGGCTGGTTGGAGATAAATAACTCCAGTAATGCTGTGGGTTCTTGTAGAGTGCGGTCGTGATGGAGATGCCATCTGCAAACCTAAATATATAATTATTATGGAAACTCTGACGTGTTAATATGCAGTATAAATAGAAGCCAACGTCATTGAGGAACGTCCGATTTGTACAGCAATGTAGATGATCACAGACAATCATTTCAGCTTTTTTTTTTTTTTTTTTTTTTACGTTACTTACACAATAAAAGTAAACTGTACCAGCATTCTGGAGAGTTTAAAAGCTTGTGGTTTTGTTATAGCACTTGCATGTGTTTTTAGGTACAGGTATGTTTATAAACTGCACTATCACTGTAAATAGTTTACTAACTGTAAACTGTATTTTATGCTGTTTTGCCACAAGGCGCAGCTGTAATAACTATGCACATATAGTTATTGATCTGTTTCTCATGACTAAGTGTTTAGCCAGTGTGTGGCACTAACATACACTACAATTACACTGGCAAACACAAATGGAGCTGTCCAAGTGTATTACCTGATTGATCACAATATGTTTCTTTTGATGCTAAGATGTATTAGAGAAGTGCTTTAATTAATCTCAGTTTGCTCATATATATTTGATCATACTAATGGCTCATTGAAGAGCATGGTTTGCTCCATTAAGTAATTGAGATCTTATTTTAAATTTATTTTATGTCTTTGAGACTGAAAAATGAGACTAACATTCAAAGTGACAAATAGTTTTTCATTCAAACTCTCTTAAATAAAGAGAATAATATGGAGACAATAAAGCCTATAATATATATATATATATATATATATATATATATATATATATATATATATATATATATATATATATATATATATATATATATATATATATAGAGAGAGAGAGAGAGAGACAGAGACAGAGACAGAGACAGAGACAGAGACAGAGACAGAGACAGAGACAGAGACAGAGAGAGCCAGCTTTCGCTCCCCACGTGCATCAATGAGCCTTGGCCGCCCATGACCCTGTGGCCGGTTCACCACTGTTCCTTCCTTGGAGCACTTTTGATAGATCCTGACCACTGCAGACCGGGAACACCCCACAAGAGCTGCAGTTTTGGAGATGCTCTGACCCAGTCGTCTAGCCATCACAATCTGGCCCTTGTCAAACTCGCTCAAATCCTTACGCTTGCCCATTTTTCCTGCTTCTAACACATCAACTTTGACGGCAGAATGTTCACTTGCTGCCTAATATATCCCACCCACTAACAGGAGCCGTGATGAAGAGATCATCAGTGCTATTCACTTCACCTGTCAGTGGTCATAATGTTATGCCTGAACGGTGTACAGTATGTGTGTGTATATATATATATATATATATATATATATATATATATATATATATATATATATATATATATATATATATGATATTTAAATGTCATTCAGGACTATATGTTCTGTATTTTTATACATGATACTATTTTATTTATTGAAATGTAATTTGAATTTGTAAACTTTATTCATTAGCAATTATTTATTCATGTATTTATGTACTGTACTGAGAGAGAGAGAGAGAGAGAGAGAGAGAGAGAGAGAGAGAGAGAGAGAGAGAGAGAGAGAGAGAGAGAGAGAGAGAGAGAGAGAGCAGAAGATATGAAGACCTCTCTGGTCCTCACATTCGTCTGCAGAGCTGCTTATCTCGAGTGACACTCTCTCACCCCTCTCGTTTTCTCCCCTTTTTCTTCTTGTTTTTTTCCTTTTTTCAGAGCTAAACACTCTCTGAGTGGTCTGCGCTGGGATTAAAACGGATGTGCTCAGAAGTCAAAGTGGAGGAATCAGCCCCAGCGATCAATCAAGTCATTGATAAACTGAAGAGCTTTGGTCCGCTGAGGGTTCGGAGGAGGAGGAGAAGAGTAAAACCTTTCTGTACAGCACTCAGGAAAACTGCGAGGGTGGGACGTCCCTCTGGCTGAGGCTTAGAACCATTCCCTGTGGAGCAGGTTGAAGTGAGGTCAGGGTTGCAGTGTAAATTCAGTGATACTGGTTTTATAAGGTTTACACATTGCTGTAAGCAAAAGAAGCAGATAATCTAGTGCAATCACTAAAGTTTTCGTGCAGAGTCTGATTTCTGGCTAACAGGAAATGTTCTCAGAACTTCGGCTAATGCTTAGGCAAGGTTCACAACAAACATTCATAACATTAATAGAACATTAGGGTTCTGGTCTATAATAATGTTTTCAGAACATTATTTATACATCGTTCCTGGAGCGTTTTAATGTTTTAGTTGGATGTTCATCTAACTTTGTACTTACAACTTGCTTCAGAACATCCTCTGAGCCCCTTCATTTTTGGGTCACACTTGGTACCTTCGCTGTCAAAAGTGACCGAAGCCTTGAAATGTAACGTAAATAAAATAAAATTAATTTTACAGAATCAATAAAATCAATAATTTTAATCAGTAAAATTATTTTACAGAAATCACTTTTTAAGGACTACAACAGATGGCTGGTAGGGACTACAACGAGCTTCTTCACGGGTCAGTGACATCACTAACTCTAACATTTACATAAACTCCGCCCCCGGGAACACAGAACAAAGGCCATGTTGAGAAGAGGAAAAGTTATAGTAGAGCACATTTAGGAGTCACATCCGTCTTTTCACATTTATTGCAATACAGTACGAACACAAATGCAATAGCATGCCATAAAAGCAAGATGATAACATAAGTTATAACCATAATTAAACTAAACTATATCTGTTCTCTCTTCATGCAGCAGATGTTCTCTGGCTCTGTGCATCTTACAACAGTTCCCACATGAGCGATTTATAGATTATCATGACAGAATATGCTAATCGATGACTTGAAGACAGTTAACACCACATACATTCATCAACTATCCATTCAGAAACATCTTGTCTCAGTCTAGATGTTATCACTAGTTCTTCAGTCTCTCCGACATTGTCCGACACACATTTTTAGTGTGTGTCTATGTGAGGCAATCTGAGCTGCTGAAGTGAATTTTAACATGCTATACAAATTATCTGTGAATGAATGAATGAGGCATTTATATAGCGCTTTCATATGTACTACTGTACACCCAAAGCACTTTACACTCATGTCAGGGGTCTCTCCTCAACCACCACCAGTTTTCAGCATTCACTTGGATGATGTGATGGCAGCCACAGTACAACGGCGCCAGTGCGCTCACCACACATCAGCGATAGGTGGAGAGGAGAGAGGGTGATAGAGCCAGTTCAGTGGATGGGGATTATTAGGAGGCCATGATTGGTAAAGGCCAATAGAGGGAATTTGGCCAGGACACCGAGGTTACACCCCTACTCTTTACGAGAAATGTCATGGGATTTTTAATGACCAAAGAGAGTCAAGACCTCGGTTTAACGTCTCATCCGAAGGACGGTGCTTGTTACAGTACAGTGTCCCCATCATTATACTGGGGTGTTAGGACCCACACAGACCACAGGATGAGCACCCCCTCACTAACACCTCTTCCAGCAGCTACCTGGTTTTCCCAGTTGGTCTCCCATCCAGGTACTGACCAGGCTTGGTCAGTGGGAAACCAGTCTTGGGCTACAGGGTGATATGGCTGCTGGTAATATGGCTGTGGGATATTTTGAGCTGAAACTTCACACTCTGGGCACATTGGAGGCTTATTTTACATCTTGTAATAAGGGGCATCATAGGACCCCTTTAAGGAATAAATGTAACAATTAAAAACTTAAAATAAAAATTTGTCTTAAAAACAAATAAGCAAAGTGAGTGTAAATACATTTTCTTTATATTTATTTAGCTAGAATGTTCTGTGCAGCTCATTAGCTGCCATTGTGTTGTATTAAATTTATCAGCATTTTATCTGCTATTTTCCTCCCAGTTCTCTAGATATTGGGATTGGGATTAAAATTTGCCATTGTAGACTGTAGCTGAATAAACTTGGGAACCTCAAGAAGACACTTAGGTTGGTGTCATGTCTTTTGGCTATAACACCTTGAACATACGGTGCTCAGTGTCACTCCTCAATGCCAGACTTTGGTGGAAACTGCTCTTCACGCTCAAGCAAAACTGCTACAGGCGCTCACGACCGTTCCTAAGTGATGTTAAATCCTGAACGCAACACCCTGAGATTTATCGCACATCAGTGATTACAGAAATAGAGGTTTGTTTCTTTTTCTGTTTTTGTCTTGGGTACGCAGTTAGAGTGAATGGAGACTGAAGCTTTCAAGCTTCAAATAGGATGCAAAATATTTGGCTGAATTTCAAGGTTGGACTACTTTTCTAGGTGGATGAAGTTCTATATGTACTGCTGACATTTGCAATAAACTGCTTTATAATAAGCTGCTCTTGCGCCGCTGATGATAAACTGACCTTGGTGTGCCGTAGGTACGATTCTGGTCAAGCTGTTTTCTTAAACGTTTGGCTTTGAGAGAAAGCGGCCAGCATGCCAGTCATTGTGCCAAGATGGTTTGCCGGCAGAAGTGACTTTCTGTTCCTTCAACAAGGTCAATCAGTGGGTGGACGCTATATGATGTCTTGCATCACAGTTAATTGTCGATTCAATTAGATTTTGCCAAAGTCTCCTTTCAGTTTTCCTGAATGTGTTTTAAAAGCCATGGCATTAGATTTGGTTCACTCTGCTAAAGACAAGCATCAGTGCTGCAAAATTTATATATTTTTTTATACATTTGTATTTGTAGTTTTGAATTTAAAGAGATAGTTCAAGTTGTTCTAAACCTGTATGGATTTTTCTTCTTCTTCTGCTGAACACAAAATAAGATATTTTGAAGAACGTCGGTAACCAAACAGTTGACGGCACCCATTGACTTCCATAGTATTTCCCCCCATACTTAATCTAGATGCACTACATTTGCCATGCTGTCATTATTATGTGCTTTACCAGCATCAGTTGCATTGCTTCACTGCCATTCACAAATCCTCTCCCATGGCTTCTTCTCTCGCAGGAAGAAGTTTTGGACTTTTTGAATGATAAATGTATGTTGCGTTCACTCACTCACTCACACACGCATACACGCTCTTTCGCTCTCACACACAGACACAGACACACACACACACACA
>CM031943.1:1437500-1600000 GCA_018749465.1 Paracanthobrama guichenoti
ATCTGTGATGTGTCACTGCAGCAGCACAAACACAGAGAGCTCTGGTTAGTCACGTTACATGACCAATTGACTGCAATTCATATCAATTGTATGAAATAATGAGAGAGAAAAAAAAAAACAACAACTATATATATATAATAAACTGAATGACAGTGAATAACACTGATTATCTCTTCATCACGGCACCTGTTAGTGGGTGGGATATATTAGGCAGCAAGTGAACATTTTGTTCTCAAAATTGTGATGGCTAGATGACTGGGTCAGAGCATCTCCAAAACTGCAGCTCTTGTGGGGTGTTCCCGGTCTGCAGTGGTCAGGATCTATCAAAAGTGCTCCAAGGAAGGAACAGTGGTGAACCGGCAACAGGGTCATGGGTGGCCAAGGCTCATTGAGGTACGTGGAGAGTGAAGGCTGGCCCATGTGGTCCGATCAAACAGATGAGCTACTAGAGCTCAAATTGCTCGAGAAGTTAATGCTGGTTCTGATAGAAAGGTGTCAGAATACACAGTGCATCTCAGTTTGATGCGTATGGGGCGGCATAGCCACAGACCAGTCAGGGTGCCCATGCTGACCCCTGTCCACCGCCGAAAGCACCAACAGTGGCACGTGAGCATCAGAACTGGACCATGGAGCAATGGAAGAAGGTGGCCTGGTCTGATGAATCACGTTT
This sequence comes from Paracanthobrama guichenoti, assembly GCA_018749465.1. Taxonomy (NCBI): domain Eukaryota; kingdom Metazoa; phylum Chordata; class Actinopteri; order Cypriniformes; family Gobionidae; genus Paracanthobrama; species Paracanthobrama guichenoti. The sequence continues at coordinate 1,438,171 of CM031943.1, forward strand.
CCTTTTACATCATGTGGATGGCCGGGTGCGTGTGTGTCACTTACCTGGGGAACACATGGCACCAGGATGCACTATGGGAAGAAGGCAAGCCGGCGGAGGCAGTCTGATGCTTTGGGCAATGTTCTGCTGGCGCCCTGCCACAAAGCAAAAATGGTTCAGGAATGGTTTGAGGAGCACAACAATGAGTTTGAGGTGTTGACTTGGCTTCCAAACTCCCCAGATCTCAATCCAATTGAGCATCTGTGGGATGTGCTGAACAAACAAGTCCGATCCATGGAGGCCCCATCTCATATCTTACATGACTTAAAGGATCTGCTGCTAACATTTTGGTGTCAGATACCAAAGGTGTCACACCTTCAGGGGTCTAGTGGAGTCCATGCCTCAACTGGTCAGGGCTGTTTTGGCAGCAAAAGTGGGACCAACATAATATTAGTGGTAATAATGTCATGTCTGATCGGTGTATATATAAACTGTAGTTTAGCCTGTAGAGAACAAAAATCACAAATGATGTCTCATTAGTATCTAAATTGTTTGAGACAGCAGTGAGATTCAGTGCTGATGAAATTAAGATATTTGCTTCTTCTCAGATATTATTATAAATGACGCCTGTGATCAAAAGTCAGATGTGATCAAGATGAACTCAAAAATTTCTGTCCACATTCATTTTACAGCTCTTTACTCTTGCTGGATATGGCAACTATTGACTCTGAGTCTAATTTTATAGGATAAAAGATACATACATTACCTGATCACACCATAACGGAAGCTCTCCTGAACAATGACAGAACAATCTGAGCGAAACCATTTAATCTGTGTCATGAAAAACACATGCTCACAATTTCACTAGTTATTCAAGGTTGTTTAGGATTCAAGATCATTGAATTCCTCACCTTCTTTGCAGGAACAGTGCAGTAATTATGACTCCTCCGTCAGCAAAAGCGATTAACCTAATCACCTGTAATACTCCCGGGGAGCTCAGACTGTTCGTAAGTCATGGCTCATTGAATAAAGAAATGACAATTAAATGAGGTTTATAACCTAAATAAGATGCATAAAGAGCAGAGGAGAACGCAGTCCCTCCTGATAAGACAGTGAAATCCATTCGTTCCTGTATGCCTGAACTGTAATACAGAATATTTTCAATTGCTGTTTTTCTCTGACCCGTAAAAGGACCTTCATTAGTGTAACATAATGCAGTCAGGTTTGTTCAATAGCATTAAACAACTACAATGACAAAACACATTTACAGTGTGAGATCAATCTCTGGTGGAAAATGATAGCTTTATTTATCGATTCCTAATATACAGATAGTTAGGTTTTTTTTTTCAGTCATTTCTCCTAAAAGCTCTTAAAATAGACTTCAATTAGTAAGCGTATATAGAGTTATACATATATATATATATATATATATATATATATATATATATATATATATATATATATATATATATATATATATATATATATATATATATATATATATATATATATATATATATATAAACAGCTCAGATCATTTGGTCTTGGGAGAATTTGATGAGAAGTGTTTCAAGTTCACTTTTGTTGTTACATTTCTTAAAATTCTCTAAAGATCCATCCATCCATCCATCCATTTTTAAATAGTTCAAATCCATCCATCCATCTATCATAATTTTAAATAGTTCAAATCCATCCATCATCCATCCATCACAATTTTAAATAGTTCAAATCCATCCATCCACCCATCCATCATAATTTTAAAGTTCAAATCCATCCATCCATCCATCCATCCATCCATCCATCATAATTTTAAATAGTTCAAATCCATCCATCCATCCACCCATCCATCATAATTTTAAAGTTCAAATCCATCCATCCATCCATCCATCCATCCATCCATCCATCCATCTATCATAATTTTAAATAGTTCAATCCATCCATCCATCCATCCATCCATCCATCCATCATAATTTTAAATAGTTCAAATCCATCCATCCATCCATCCATCCATCCATCCATCCATCCATCCATCCATCCATCCATCCATCCATCCATCCATCCATCCATCCATCTATCATCATAATTTTAAATAGTTCAAATCCATCCATCTATCCATCCATCCATCCATCCATCCATCTATCATAATTTTAAATAGTTAAAATCATCCATCCATCCATCCATCCATCCATCATAATTTTAAATAGTTCAAATCCATCCATCCATCCATCCATCCATCCATCCATCCATCCATCCATCCATCCATCCATCTATCATAATTTTAAATAGTTAAAATCATCCATCCATCCATCATAATTTTAAATAGTTCAAATCCATCCATCCATCCATCCATCCATCTATCATAATTTTAAATAGTTCAAATCCATCCATCCATCCATCCATCCATCCATCCATCCATCCATCATCCATCCATCTATCATAATTTTAAATAGTTCAAATCCATCCATCCATCCATCCATCCATCCATCCATCATCATAATTTTAAATAGTTCAAATCCATCCATCCATCCATCCATCCATCCATCCATCCATCCATCCATCTATCATAATTTTAAATAGTTCAAATCCATCCATCCATCCATCCATCCATCCATCCATCCATCCATCCATCCATCATAATTTTAAATAGTTCAAATCCATCCATCCATCCATCCATCCATCCATCATAATTTTAAATAGTTCAAATCCATCCATCCATCCATCCATCCATCCATCCATCCATCATCATAATTTTAAATAGTTCAAATCCATCCATCCATCCATCCATCCATCCATCATCATAATTTTAAATAGTTCAAATCCATCCATCCATCCATCCATCCATCCATCCATCCATCATATCATAATAGTTTTCCATCCATTCATCCATCCATCCATCCATCCATCCATCCATCCATCCATCCATCCATCCATCCATCCATCCATCCATCATAATTTTAAATAGTTCAAATCCATCCATCCATCCATCCATCTATCATAATTTTAAATAGTTCAAATCCATCCATCATCCATCCATCATCCATCCATCATAATTTTAAATAGTTCAAATCCATCCATCCATCCATCCATCCATCCATCCATCCATCATAATTTTAAATAGTTCAAATCCATCCATCATCCATCCATCATAATTTTAAATAGTTCAAATCCATCCATCCATCCATCCATCCATCCATCCATCCATCCATCCATCCATCCATCCATCCATCCATCCATCCATCCATCCATCTATCATAATTTTAAATAGTTCAAATCCATCCATCATCCATCCATCATCCATCCATCATAATTTTAAATAGTTCAAATCCATCCATCCATCCATCCATCCATCCATCCATCCATTATAATTTTAAATAGTTCAACTTCATCCATCCATCCATCCATCATCATTTTTTAAATAGTTTTCAACATTGATAATCATCATAAATGTTTCTTGAGCAGCAAATCATCATATTAGAATGATTTCTGAAGGGTCATGTGACACTGAAGACTGGAGTAATGATGCTGAAAATTCAGCTTTGATCATAGGAATAAATTACAGTTTGAAATACATTCACATTGAAAACAGTTCTTTTAAAGTGTAATAATATTTCACAATATTGCTGTTTTTACTGTATTTTTTGATTAAATGAATGCAGTCTGTGTGACTTCCAAACTTTTGATTCTCTGAATCTCTCCTTTCACTAAAAGCTGCCCCCAAAATAAATGTAAAAATATTACTAAACATTTTAATGTGACCTTATGGGTCACTGTCAATTCCGCCTCCCCCTCTACTGGGCAAATGTTTTCATTGTGATGGAGTCGGCAAACATCTCATTTCTGATGTGGCGACACCAGCCGAATACAAAGAGCTCGGCGATGTCAGAACCCGAGCCGTCGCTCATTGAAGTGCGAATGAAGACCAACACCACGTCACATCTCTCACAGGGGAACGGCTCGTGATGAGGTTCAAACAGGTGGACAGACTGATAAAATGGTTTCATTTATATGTAAATCAAAAGGGTGACCAATCAATTATTCTCATTTGAATAAAGACTCCTGTCCCCTACGCCTCATTGGACCATCGATTCGACTCCTAATTCCAGTCATGCCAACCCCCTTCAGCTGCAGATATAAATAGTCCAGTGGCCTCATCTTTAGACCTGTTTGAACTGCAGCTTTCTGACAGAACGCAGGCTGAACTATGCAAATTGGAAATCCATATTTGGACAAGGTCTCTGCAATCGCAGCATAAGATTAATTATTTGTCAGATGCTGTCGCCTTGTGAAAAGTGCGAAAGGGTGAAAAATATCACCGATTTCACATCTGTTAACTTGCTGCCTGGGCGTTTCACTCCTTATTTATCCGGCTTTGTCTTGTGCATTAAATACTTATAGTTTTTGTTTTTAATAAATGAATACTGCAATCAGCAAGGATGTATTAATCAAAAGTGTTACAAATGTTACAAAAGATTCTATTTCAAGTAAAAGCTGTTCTTTAGAACTCTCTATTCATCAAAGAATCCTGAGAAATACAATGTATTGGTTTCCTCAAAAATAGTAACTGTTGATAATAATACTTGCTGCCTGTGCTTTTCACTCTTTATTTATCCAGCTTTGTCTTAAGATTAAATATTTATAAGTGAAATTAATCGTCACCGGTAGCTGACGAAATATGATTTACATACTTTGTTCACGGCTGGAAGTGCATTAGATATTTTGTCTATCAGCAACCGCATGCCTTTCAAACGAAAACCATGAGAAGTTGTTCCCACGGGTGTGTTATATATCTTTTACAGGGATCTTTCCCCCCTAAGGGATGTATAATGCACATCACTGACTATTGTCAGGACTTATGGAGCAGAAATAGCCACGGTGTACCAAGACTTATGGCATATTGCTGTTTGAAACTCATTCCGTATGCAGGATTCGGACTGCTGGCATGGATGTTTTCCTGCTATCAGACTGCTGATGAGGGCTTACGCTCATAGAGGGCACATTGACTGCCAATATGACCTTTTCTCCAGAGACCCAATGCTGATGATGGGTCTCGGCAGGCCTGGAGAGTGTTTGCATCTTGCAAGCGAGACAGCTGTGCTTTAGCATGTTTATGCACTTTCTCTGAGCTTTCTTCTCTTTCTTTGTTCAAATCATGTATGTTCCAGGTTGCAAAGAAGTGTCAAAGTTATAAGGTGTGAGGCCTTTCATAGCCACACTTGAATAATATGGTCCTGTGATTGAACTCAGGACTTTGTGCTTGAAAAGAAGGCAAAAGACCTTCCTCCTTGGCTCGCGGGAAGGGATGCTGAGAGAGAGGATAAAACACTTAAATAGGTCTAAATAAGCTTTTCTGACGGGTTTCTGGTAGAGCATTTCATGAGGTCACGGGTTCAAGGTTCTAAGGAATTGCCTGTGAAATCCAGGGAAGTCACTGTGGATCACATTTTCAGAATCTTTAAAAAGTCATGATCTGTAGAAACAAAATCAAATGATCATCTCAAGACCATCCAGGGAAATCATTCACCTAATTTTTCATTTAATATATGTATTAGTTTTATTTATTTGTTTGCATATTTATTTATTTGCTTATTTATTTATGAATTTATTAAATTTTTGTTCATTTGCTTGCTTATTTACATTCGTACTTACTAAATTGCAACTGATCTTAAAGGTGCAGTGTGTAGTATTTATGAGGATCTAAGGACAGGAATGCAATATAATAGACATAACTATGTTTTCAGTGGTGTATAAAGACCTTACATAATGAACAGTTATGTTTTTATTACCTTAGAATGAGCCGATTCTATCTCCATACACCGCGGGTCCCCTTACAGTGAAGTCGCCATTTTGCGCCGTCATGTTTCTAGAGTAACCCTAAAGGGACAAACTTCTCTACAGAGCGCTAGTCACTCTCTGCTCTCTCCGACGACGACATTTTTGTCCTGTGTCGGCCCTCGTAGCTTCTCTATGTGCTTCGAATGGAAGGGCTGAGCGTTTTGTGACTGCAATTCACAACCTCACCAATAGATGTCGCTAAAGTTCACAAACTGCACCTTATAATATATGCACTCACAATATTTTACATACAATTTAAAAAAATAAATTCTTTTTAGGTTTTTGGATGTTGCATGACTCTTCTGAGGCTGTGCACTGCCTACACAAAACTGGAAACAACTGGTAGTCAAGCTTGTCAACTCAAACTCTGGCTGAATCCAAAATCACCCCCTAAACCCTCATTCACTATTTCCTACTTTAGTCCACTAATACAGTTCACTTGAAGGAGTGAATGAAAACAAGTGAGTGAATTCGGACAGCTGCTGTGTGTACATCGGCTGTACACTTGTTATTGCAGTGCATTGTGGGACTGAATGAATGCAATCAATAAACGTCCACTATGGTTGCGGACACCACTACAAATGGCTGTCCCTTCAAATAGTGCCCTATTCATATATAGGGTTTCGATTTTGGATTCAGCCTCTGTATTGGAGTATGGTTCTGCTGCCTTTCAGTTCATCCAAGGTGGTTTACCAGCTCTAGTTAGGTTAAACAGTGTGGTGTCCCAGTCTGACTTCAGCCCACCCAGCTGGTACTGTAGTTGTGCTGATTGACAATCTATAACCCTTTGCTAAAACTTTGACCAAATATAGAAACTAGTATTGTGACTATTAGAAGTTGAATTTAGCATGCTAACCACAGTGGAGCACAATCATCACAGGTGTGCACATGTTAATTAACTCACAGGAAGATGATAATTCCAGATGGCACCAGTGCTGGCAGATGGAACTGACGAGGACCTCATGGGTTCCTGCTTGATGTCATCGGACCTTCATCCTGATTTACACACTTGGAAACTCAGCTGGATGAGATCTGGATACTTCATGTTGAATATTGACATAGTTAAAGTCCCCATGAAATCAAAATGGAAGTTTTTTGGCGTTTAGTATGAATATGCTCCAAAACAATGACACATTAGAAGATATAAGCGTTCAGTCTCTCACTTCTCAGAGATCAATGGAAAAGGGGAGGAGCTGTTCGATATGCCCCGCCCTGTCTTTCTGTTTTAGTGGATATTGTGAAACACATTTAATAATGCTGTGTATTTATAGTCATATTGCCATTAATGCGGATTTCAAAGCAAAGTTTATTCAGTTGTAGATGTAACAATGAACAACCTTTTTTACAATTTAATGTTAATTTATAAGCAAACAGATAAATACATTAATTTGACTTGAAATGTGAAAAGAAAGGCGCTCTTTTAGAAGTTAGAAATAATTAACATTAACCTTGATAAATAATGCTGTAGAGGCATTGGTTGTAGTGGAATGTTAATGAATTAAAGTCTGTTTTAAGAATGAGAAGCATAAGAGCAGAGACTCTTTTCACTCTCTTCTTTCTATAGCAGATGCTTTCAGACACTGCAGTCAAAGGTAAGATGACAGGAGTGAGAACATCAGAGACAAAAGCCTTCCTAGTAAACCGACAGACTCGCTTCTCAGAGACTGGAGTATCGTGTTTGTTTTAAGTCGTGAGTCATATGTTTCGGCGGGTGCTGTTATTTTCACCTGCAGGAATCGCTGTCTCTGTTTCTCAGAATCTCGGCTGTGCTTTAGGTTGCCGAGGAAAGTTTTTTATATATGAAGTGTGAAGATTTGTTCTAGAAATGAGAGGAAGCAAGAAATTATGTGTGATTATCACAGATCATAATGTTTTCCTTTTCGTGTTAAACGGCGTAATGACTAAATGTAATGGGAGGAAGAGAGTAATTACTTATAAATGTGTCTGATTTCTTTATGAATGTGTCATTTTGAGCAGTATGCATTAAAACAAGGGGTCAAGGTTTGGTTGAGAAATTAGATAAAACAGATCTTTCTCCATTGACAGCCATTCAAATGCATTAACATTTTTGCATGTAAAAAAATAAGAAGTTTATTTTAAATATATTTTAAATCTTTAAATATATTTGGATTTTCTGCTTTGCCATAGTTTAACATGATTTCTAGTGAAGGTCTTGATATTTTGTCTTTAGGATGCACAGATATTGGGCAAAATAGTTAATAATATTTTTATTTATTTTATTATTATTATTTTAACTTTTTATTGACGTGTTTTAGCATTGATTTATGATTAATATATTTATTTATATTTGTTATATTCAAATTTATATAATAGTTATACTTATAGTCAACATTTCTTCTGCCATTTATTTTATTTTCTATTATTAAATGTTTATTTCCTTCCTTCCTTCACTCACTCACTCACTCACACACTCACTCACTCACACTCACTCACACACACACACTCACTCAAACACACACACACACACACACACACACACACACACACACACACACACTCACACTCATTCACTCAAACACACACACACTCACTCACTCACTCACTCACTCACTCACTCACTCACTCACTCACTCACTCACTCACTCACTCACTCACTCACTCACTCACTCACTCACTCACACTACCACACTCACACACTCACACACCAGTCACTCACTCACTCACTCACTCACACCACACACCACCACTCACTCACTCTCACTCACTCCACTCACCACCACCACACCACTCAGTCACTCACACTCACTCACACTCACTTAGTCACTCACCACCACTCACACACACTCACTCCACTCACTCACCACCACTCACTCACTCACTCACTCACACCTCACACACACTCAATCACTCGCTCACTCACTCACTCACTCACTCAGTCACTCACCACCACACACACACAGTCAGTCACACCACTCACACACACTCAGTCACTCACTCCAGTCACTCACCACCACTCACACTCACTCAGTCACTCACTCACACTCAGTCACTCACCACACACACTCACTCACCTCACTCACCCACTCCACTCACTCCACCACTCAGTCACTCACTCACTCACTCACTCACTCAGTCACTCACACTCACTCACACTCACTTAGTCACTCACTCACTCACACACACACTCACTCACTCACTCACTCACCACCACACACACACTCAATCACTCGCTCACTCACTCACTCAGTCACTCACTCACACACACTCAGTCACTCACTCACTCACACACACTCAGTCACTCACTCACTCACTCACTCACTCACTCACCACCACTCACTCACTCACTCAGTCACTCCACCACCACACTCACTCAGTCACTCACTCACACTCACTCAGTCACTCACTCACACTCACTCACTCACTCAGTCACTCACACTCACTCACACTCACTTAGTCACTCACTCACTCACTCACTCACACACACACTCACTCACTCACTCACTCACCATCACTCACACACACTCAATCACTCGCTCACTCACTCACTCACTCACTCAGTCACTCACTCACTCACACACACTCAGTCACTCACTCAGTCACTCACTCACTCACTCAGTCACTCACTCACCACTCACTCACTCAGTCAGTCACTCACTCACCACCACCACTCACTCACTCAGTCACTCACTCACTCACTCACTCGCTCACTCACACACACTCAGTCACTCACTCAGTCACTCACTCAGTCACTCACTCACTCACTCACTCACTCACTCACTCACTCACTCACACACACTCAGTCACTCACTCACACCACTCACTCACCTCCTCACTCACTCACTCACTCACTCACTCACTCACACACACTCAGTCACTCACTCACACACACTCACTCAGTCACTCAATCACTCACTCACTCACTCACTCACGCACACACACACACACACACACACACACACACACACACACACACACACACACACACACACACACACACACACACACACACACACACATGCTCGCACACTCAACAGAACAAAACAGAGGTTTTTTGTAGAGAGTGTGCATTGTCTAGCTAGACATCTCACTAGGTTTTGGATGCTTGAGTATAGTGATATTTTAAAACATACAATCATTGTGAACTGCACCTTGCAATAGCAGCGGCTCCACACAATTTCGGCAGCCTTTTGACAGCTTTGAATTTTTATAGTGTTATTGACTTTAGGTCCTCATCTGCTGCCTGTGTAGAAATGGAGGAACATATTGTTCTTTGAGTGCCATTTTAGGTCCTTTCAGTTCAAAGGCACCTTTTGTAGAGCTCATTGTCCTGCAGCAATTATTTAGCGCATAATTACACATGGTGCCTGTCTCTCTCGCTGTCTTTAGCTCACAATCATATGTCGATTGCCTGCTGGCAATAGGTCTCATATAATCCCTCATTTGGTGAGTCACGACGGGGTGTTGACGGGGTTTGTGTCTCAGTGGCATTCGCCTGGAACCAGATTACACAACCAACAACAGGTCATGCACTTTATTAGCATGATATAGTCTGGAAGTAAACCGCTGGGTGACATCAGCTTCACAAAGCTGCAAAATACCATCACATTTATTCAACATCTGGGCGACATTTAAGTGGATGACACGTGGAATGACTTGCTATTTATGCTGTGCGTAACAAAATTAAGTCCTTATCAACCATTTTGCCTAGTTATTATAGAAAATTTCAATTATTGAAATTTCAGTTTAGCATTTGTTCGTTTTATTTGTTTGGAAATTCAGGTTTTTTAAGTTTCAGTATTAGTTCATGATGAATAACACATGATACGTTTTCAGGAAAAGCAGCAAGTGATGTTATTTACCATGTCAATCGAACAGGCTTCATGTATGTTTATGTAGGTGTTTTTAATAAGTATTTAATCTAATTTGTGGGGGATATTAATTCAATCAAACAAATCAAATCAAAGTTATTTTACCAATTAATTTGGACTTTTCATTATTTTAGTGCATATTTTAGTGCACATTTAAAATTTGTCATTTTGAATTTTTATTTTATAATGAAAACATTTCTAGTTTTTGTCTTCATAGTAGTTTACATCAACGATGATAACCTCAAATCTGATCTTTATTCTCCACAATGTTACTGTATTTTCAGATATGTTTATCCTGAAAATGAGTTTTTATTAGTACAACTGAATCTTTGTTGAATTCCAGATTTGTTACAACATTTCTAGTGTCAATTATTATAATTTTTTGTTATTGTTTTGTATACAATTTGCGGTACACTGCCCTTTATAAGTGCTCCTCAGCGATGCTTGCAGGTTTGTCTTGTTAAATCATATTTAACACAAAAGGCTGGGGGACTACATTTCTTCTGGCCATCTAACCTTGTTCCGCCCTAACCTCTCGCTTTGTAATCCAACCTGCTAATTTAGCAGAAAAACATAACAGAGCAATTGAATGAAAATATGTCACTAATTGTTTGTTTTAAACATAAAAAAACTGAAAGAAATGGATTTGGAATTGGTGAAAGTGCATTTGAGACGGGATAATGTCTTTAATGGTAATCATAACTTGTGTTGAGTGCTACATTTTAAATATTTGATGAGTTGCCGTATTTGATAGAATACCTCTAAACTCTGAGTGCCATAATTGAGATTTCCGTGTAGATTTGGGTTATTTGTAATGCATTTGCCTTTCCAGACAGACAGTCCGAGGGAGACTGTTTTTGAGGGCAAAACCACAGACCATGCAGGCCAACACCAGCTGAAGAGTGACCTTGTCCATGAGGTGAGATTTAAAGCAATATTTAAACCCTTTTTCACTGGAAATGCTTCCCCTCCAGATCTCACTTAATAGCATATTCTAACTGGGCCTATACGAAATATTAAAGAACACTGATGTTTTGTTTGAGTCTATGCATGTATGAATGAGATTTGAGAGCTTTTTAGTGAATAACAGTTTAGTTTAAGTCTGTTCCTCACTTATACCCCTTTTCCACCAGAATGAACCGGGTGCTAGGGTGCTAGCCAGTGCTAGTGCCGGTTCGGAGTTGGTTCGACTGATGAGCCTTCTAAGAACCGCTTTGTCTTTCCACATGCTAGAGAGCCACCACAGAGCCAGGTCTTACGTCACTGTATATGTCTGGTCTTTCTCTGCAACACTAGCGAGGCAGCGGGAAACACAAACACACCAGGCTTGTTTGAGATGCATCAGCGCTGCGCAGGCCGATCTGCGTATATGATATCAAAATACCGCATGAGCAATTCAAAAGCATAAGGAGTCGTATGAACTCGCTGTACTTTGGTGTCATGCGGCGATCGGTCTACACAGCGCCGATGCATCTCGAACAAGTCTTCCATCAACAATGGCGAATATTGCGTTACTATTGATGCTCATGGCTTTGCAAACCTACATCGGCATCAAAACACAGCGAAGCCAACACATTCATGCAGCTCGCCGTAATTTGTATAGAAGGAGAGTACAACCGAGCAGCTATTAGCTCGATTAGCTGTTAATTCAAAAATGGCGGTCACAAGTTTGTGTTCATCTTGTTGGTTCTTACTTCTAGCCCAGCAATGTTTTGGTGCTACTTAAGATCCCCTTGTCCTGGTTCGGAGCTGGTGCTTTGGGTGTGGAAAGACAAAGAACCGACTCTGGCTCCGAACCAGCACCAGCACTGCCTTGGTGGAAAAGGGGTAAAATATATTGTATGACTTTAGAAAAACTTATACATACATAGTATATATTACTATAGACTACACTGCTGTTCAGAGTGGGGTCTTAAGATTATAAGTCTCATCTGCTCACCAAGATAGTTCTCTATGTGAATATATAGTAAAGTGTAATTTATTCCTGTGATCACAGCTGACTTTTCAGCATCATTACTCCAGTCTTCAGTGTCACATGATCCTTCAGAAATCATTCTCATATGATGATTTGCTGCTCAAGAAACATTTATGATTATTATCAATGTTGAATCTGCTTCATATTAAGATTCAAGATTCAAGATTCAAGATTCAAGAGTTTTATTTGTCACATACACAGTTATATACAGAATATACAACCGGCAGTGAAATGTAAACAGGTCCGCTCCCTGGACAGTGCAAATTCACAGTTAAAAACACAAGGAAGAAATTATAATAGAAATAGGATATTAAAAAAAGTGCTATCTATATATATATATATGTCTATATCTGTAGAATTATAAATAATCAAGTCAAGAGAAAAAAAAGGTAACAAATAAGGATAAAGTGGAATAAAATAATTGAAGTAGACTTTGCAGTGAGTAAACTGTAGACTTATAAATATGTGGTTAACAAATGTATAAAGAGTATAATGTGCAAACAGGTTTATGACAGGTTGTTACACAGTAACAACGAGAACAGAAAGTGCAGTGCAATGTCAGTGTATCGATGTTTATCCTGACGTGAAGTCACGTGATGTTAAGTGACTGAGTTCAGGAGTCTGATGGCCTGGGGAAGAAGCTCCTCCTGAGTCTCTCAGTTTTGGCCATCAGGCTTCTGGAAGCGCTTACCAGATGGTAGCAGCGTGAAATGAGGGTTTGCAGGGTGATTAGAGTCCTTGATGATCTTGGTAGCTCTACCTTTGCAGCGTTTGGTGTAGACGTCCTGCAGAGACGGAGAGCTGACCCTGAGATACGCGCCGGATAAGCGCACTACTCTTTGCAGGGCTTTGCGGTCATGACTGGTGCTGTTCCCATACCACGCTGTGATGCACTGAGTTAAAACACTTTCTATCGCCCCTAAATAGAAAGTTTTCAGGATAGCTGGTGAAACCCTGAATTTCCTCAGCTGGCGCAGGTGGTACAGTCTTTGCCTGGCTTTTTTCACCTGTGTCTGAATGTGAGCAGTCCAGGTCAGGTCCTCGGAGATGTTTACTCCCAGGTACTTGAAGCTGCTCACTCTCTCTACTGGTGACCCGCTGATCATGAGGGGGGAGTATGTCCATTGCTGTCTCTTCCTGAAGTCCACAATAATTTCTTTGGTCTTGCCAACATTCAGAGAGAGACAGTTGTCCTGGCACCATGATGTTAGATGCTCCACCTCGTCCAAGTATGCCGTCTCATTGTTGTTGGAAATGAGGCCCAGGACAACAGTATCATCAGCAAATTTGATGATAGAGGTGGAGCTGTGTGTGGACAAACAGTCATGCGTGTAGAGAGAGTAGAGCAGGGGGCTCAGGACACAGCCCTGTGGAGCTCCCACACTCAGGGTGATGGAGGTGGAGGTGGACTGGCCTATTCTCACCACCTGAGGCCTGCCAGTGAGGAAGTCCTCAATCCAGTGGCAGAGAGAAGGATTCGAGATCCAGGAGTTTGGAGGTTAGCTTGGTGGGAACTATGGTGTTAAAGGCTGAGCTATAGTCAATAAATAGCAGCCTTACGTAGTTCCCACTTTTGCTGTCGATGTGAGTGAGGGAGGAGTGGAGGACATGAGAGATGGCATCTTCAGTCGATCTATTGGGACGATAGGCAAACTGAAGAGGGTCCAAAGTGTCAGGAATGAAGGCGCAAATGGTGTTTTTAATGAGTCTCTCAAAGACCTTCATGACTATAGACGTGAGAGCCACTGGACGATAGTCATTTAGGCAAGAGGGTTTACTGTTCTTAGGGACAGGGATGATGGTGGATTTTTTGAAGGAGGTGGGGACCACAGATGTAGCGAGGGACTCATTAAAGATAGATGTAAACAACCCGGTGAGCTGATCAGCACAGGACCGCAGAACACGACCTGAAATACCATCTGGCCCGGCAGCTTTCCTGACGTCCACACGCTTGAGTGCTCTCCGAACTTCATCCTCCGAGACAGAGATCACGTGATTGTTGCTGCTCTGAGTAATTTCCTCTAACGCGCCACTCAATACAATTGAATCTGCCCTGCTGAATACAAGTTTTAATCAAAAAAAAAGAATAATAATAAAACCTCTGTGCTGTATATATAAAGTTCACAAGTCACTGAGCATCTTGTGGTACTTTCATGCTGCTTTTTGTAGCTTGAAAGTCAGTGTGAACATGCTGTCATGCGTCTCCTTTTGTCAATTATTCCTTTAAAGCAACATATGGACATCCTTATATATTAATGTTTTTTAAAAGAAGTCTCTCATGCTAACCAAGGCTGCGTTTATTTGATTGAAATACAGTAAAAACAGCAATACTGTGAAATATTATTACAATTTTAAAGAACTGTTCACATGATCCTTCAGAAATCACTCTAATATGCTGATTTGTTGCTCAGGAAACATTTATGATGATTATCAATGTTGAATGTTGTGCTGATTCATATTAAGATATCTTTTGTAACATTATCTTTTTTTGTAGATTGAAAGCCATGTGTGAACGTACTTTCATACTTCTCCTTTTGTCAATTATTCCTTTAAAGCTATAGATGGAAGTCCTTTGAGATGTTTGTGTGATGAACATATGTACTGTGATCTGTTTATAGTGTGTTGTTTGGAAAAGCATATAGAGTTTGATTAAATTCGGAATAGAAAATGACAGGGGTCATGATATGTATTTTAATATTTTAATATTTTCTTGATGTTCACTTATAATGTTAATAAAGTTTTTGAAAGCGCTGCTCATTTAAGGCTTATGATTGACACTGGCTAACGTCATTGCCTAGGAAACAGTATCAACGCCCACTCTCTGTTGCATGTGAGTGTATAACATCCATATAAAACCATGATTTACAGACAAAGCATTATGAAATTGTTTACTTACGGTTTGTGATGCAGCTGCTGTCAAATCCAATACAGTCGCTGCTTCAACTTTCAACAAGTTTCTTTGTGAGCTAAACCTAACCCTACCTATAAGTTTCCCCCAAAATCCGAGGGAAATGATTGATGAATAACACCGAACCCTGGTTTTTAGCCTAAACTTGACATAAGTTGTAAACTCGTCCCTCAAATCTGATTGGTTGATTGGAATGTTGTTCCAGGATCAACAAAGATGTCGATCTAGGAACCTGTTGTACTTGGTGAAATCAGGTTCACCCGTTTACTAAACAGTCTACAGTCGAATGCTCCGAGCAAATATATAATCCTAATCAAGGACTCCTTACAAAGTAAACCATCCACTTGTTCCTGATGCTGGTATCCTTGTGAAGTCTGAACAGAGATGAGTCAGGGATTATTCTATTAGCTTTTGGCGACTGCACAGCAGTGGGCGGGGCCTATGGTGCAATGATGTATAACTCTTTGTCGATGTCTTGCTCTGGAGGCGGGAATATGCAAATTAATTTGTAACAAATCCCCCAATATCCAAATAAGGCATTTTTTGGAGCTTGATTAAATAAAGCCTTTGTTTATAATGAGGCGGATGTTTTAACTTGAAAAACTTGAAAATTGTTTTAAGTAGGGATGCATCAATATGAACATACCGATAACCGATAATTCTTTATATTTGAAAGCCGATAACCGATAAAATTGATTTTATAAATCAGTTTTTAAAGTCTGATTGCAAAAACAAAATGTCCCAAGCACACGAATTATGATGCTCTCATTATAATTTTATGTAGCCGATATGATAGACTTGTTCTGCTCATGTTGCATTGAACTGTATTTTCCTTTTTGAAGTGATTACAATCATATTTCAAGCAATTCAAAACCATCATGGTGAACAGTTCGCATCTGAAGTGTCTCAGCTGAAGGAAATAATACATTATTTATCAGCTATCGGAATGATAACGGTAACATTAAAAATGAACATATATCGGCCGATACCGATATGGTGCCTGATATATTGTGCATCCCTAGTTTTACTGGTACAAAGACCTCTTATATGTCAAAATATCAAGGCAAATTTGATCTCTCATGTCATGTTCACTGAAGGCATTATGTGGACGAACAATGTCTTGGTGCAAGCCTCATTAAAACAGCTCAGCTTGTTGCCTTTAATTGTAGACATTGTCCTTGTAGTGCGCCCTACACACTTAAATAATTATGATGATCACAAAAAAAAAGAATAAGGCAATGACAAAGATTTTCCCCTGGATAATTAGGTTCATCTCCTCCGGCAGTCTGTCTGATGAATTTGAGAGTTTCAGGTTAAATAATGGATAATAAATCAAGCATGCAGTTCTCTTACAGTTTGAGCTGGATTTCACCTACATTTGCATTTTATTGTTAGATGTACGCCCTCCAGAGAAGCGTAAGCAGTAAGGATCTTATCATTTCCTCCCTTGTTGTCTGACTGTAAAAGAAGAATATATGCGTTCTGGTGTGAATGGAGACAGCAGTGCTCTCCTCACAAAGAGCAAATTAACAGCCGTGAAGCCGAACAATCACACTGTTGCCATTGGAAACCGACCACTTTATGAACTTGCCTCTGAGAATAAAACCACTTTGCCATGTTCACACTCATGAGAAATCGATAAATGGTGGAACCGTGGAGGAACGTCTTGGTCTTTCTTGTTTGGCCAAATCAAATCATGCTAAGTTAATTGTGTAGGAAGTCACATCAAGTTAAGGATAGATTCATCCAGCTGCATTTTCAAAAGACAGAACTTGAAACTAGAAGGTTTGCCAGTGTTAGCTTGCTGGTTATGCTGTATAAATATTATAAAAAAAGGAGATTTTAGGTTTAAGTGATAGTTGCGACGATGTTCTGGGTTGTCGTTCAACAGTTTAAATGTTGGCAAAGGTAGTCTTTTGAACTGAGTAAGCTACACCAAAGTTTATTATTTATGGTTATGTCTTAATCTCGACTGGCTATAAACAACAGATAGACATGCTCATCATGTCGTCCAACCAATACGCCTATATAGGTCGTTTGTCACTTCCCTGAAATACGACCCATAGGAGTGTTTACTAAAGTTGCGCCCCTATCGACAACAGGACATTTTCATCTTAATGCTTTGTTTAATTTTATTTGCATCATATTTCAGGTTTTGTATAGCTCATTTGATAGAGCATTGCAGAATACAACATCATGTAATCATGTGATCATGTAATCATGGGTTCGATCCCAGGGAACACGTGCTCATAAAGTGTATATGCACTATAAATCGCTGGGGTGTGTGTAGTTGTTAATAAAAAAAATAAAAAGTCCACACATTGCATTTAAATGAACATGCATTTTGATTGGTAACGTCATTTCATGACGACATTTTTTTTTTGGGAGGACAGTCTGACATGCTAGACTTGACTTTAGACGGGATAAGAAGAGCCTGAGTATTTATTAATGGTGTTTGCCAAGACATCCATGTATCACGGTTGGGAAAAGCATATTTGATGTCTGAATTATTCCTACTCTGATAACTCAAAATGCATTATTAGAAAGTGCTTGCACTATTTAAAGAGAGGAATTGAGAAAAAAAAATCAGTGAGACATTTGTATGTGTTTTGAAAGAAGTCATTCTCCAAATCTGCAAGTAATTGTTCATAAACAGTCAGAAACAATAATATGGTGACTAGAGATGCACGGATGTATCAGCCAATAATCGGTATCTATCTGTATCGATATCTGTTTTCTATTATATTTAGGATGACACGTTTTCCTGTGATAGCAAACCCAAAACCAAAACACTCTAATGTGCTGATTTGGCACACACAACCCTCTTTTCTTATTATCACAACTGAAAATGGTGCTTCTGCTTAATGACGTGTGGAAACTGCAATACATCATTTTCTCAGAGTTCTCTAATAAACATAAACTACGAAGAAGAGCATTTAATTCAATGTAATGCATCATTGGTGAATAACAGTATCAAGTTATTTTTAAAAATCAAAACATGTTGAAGATGAAGCATGAAAACTTTACACTAACACACAATATTGTTCAGTTTATTCTAAGTGTACGCTGTAGTTTTGTTTTCTACCGCTTTAAATGCTTAAGCTCTTAAAGGAGGATGGATTCTGATTGGCTGTTAATGTTTATCGTTTATCAGCAGAAAAAAAACCTTTGAAAGTTTTCTATATACTGTATTCCTATATACAGTATTCTAAATACTGTAAAAACACCTGTAAAAATAAATAAATACTCCGTCAAATTAATACAGTACATTGTGCACTATTTTTATGGATTTATTTAGTTACTGTTACCTTTTTTGTCAATCACATATGCAGATTGATATCTATAATTTGTATTTATTTATTTTTTCTCACTAACATTTGATATTAAAATATTACAATTTAAACACCAACAATAAAAATAACGTTAGGTAGCTGATTATTTTAAAAGTCCATAGATATATCGCATATCGATAACACATTCTCTGACAAATGGATGTGATGAGACCTGTTTTCCTGATTATTCATGTGACGTTTCTCCTATTTAGAATGACTTTTAAGAGTTACACTTTAAGTCCGATTACTATAAGGTTAAAGATATACTTCACAGATTTTCTGTATTGTTACCGTGTTGGTATATGTAAGTGAACAATGCTTACTCATTCTCCGTGTTACCTGAACCAAGATATTCATGTTTATTTGTCAGCAAAAGTGTCATCTGGTGGACAGCTCTAGGTCTTTCATGAAAACTATAGATTATTACTCCTCATTTTTGTGTCACCCATGAACAGTCGGATCGAAGAGGGTTATTAACAGAACAGTTACGGTAATAAATTGCAGCCCGTTTCTTTCAGTTTTCCCCTCCATTTGGCCTGTGTTCATTGTCATCCAGTTTGAAATGTTGACAGAGGTTTTTCAGATTTTCTGTCTCAGCATTCTCTCCGTATTTATGATTTATGAAGTTTTCTAAGTAGTATTTCCTACTAAAGCAAGGCAGTGTTTCACTCTGTAAGCATATATAGCAGACTGGTGGGCGTGGCCTTGCCCAGTGCATTATGGGTGTTGAAGTTTTCCTTCCTATTCGGCAAAAGGGAAGACAGCATCTTTTTTTCTCTGTTTTCTTTTGTCAGGTAGCAGCTGTTTAAAAAATAACGAATTCGCCTTTCTACTGACAAGGCGGCCAAGTTTTATCGAAAGGCCATTTTGCCAGTGGTGAAGTACCACTTTAACACTTTGGGCCCTATCATACACTGCAAGTGTTTTTTGCTAGTTTAAGCCAGATGCAGTTCTCATTTTCACGTCCAGCTCCACGTTGTTTAAATGGCAAATGCACTGACGCCCATCTGTTCACCCATCGCCGTGCTGGTCTGAAAACCAGGTGTGTTCAGGCGCATTGTTGGCATGTTTCTATTTTGAAGAACTGAAAACGACTGTGCCATTGACCAACACAAACCTGGACTAAAGTCAATAGCGCAGTATTTTTTTGTGTTATTTAAAGGGTGTTAGTAATTTGAGCCTATAGGTGGGTGCAGAACGCACATACACTCTGCTTATTACACACACAGGAGCGTGCTCATTTTTAAATATTAAAAATAAAAAGATTCCTCTCTGGAGAAGTATTCAGTCTTTCCGCTCGCAAATTCCGCCATGTTAATACCGAATCCGCCATGGTGCAAGCACAATGGTTTTTAAAGGGAATGGGAGATGAAACTCTGATTGGTTTATTGCACCCAAAACACACCCATGACTCATTAGGTACAACCCTTTTGGACCATGCGTCTTGTGCACTGACCGCTTTTTCTATCGTTAAACTAGCAAAAGTGGATTCGGACATGCCCTAAGTGCACCTGCGCCATGAGCTTCAGACCATGCGCTCAGATCGTTAAAATAGGGCCCTTTGGCTCTGTGATACTTTCAAAATGTTTAAACTTGTGACTCAATCAATGGCAGTTTATGGCGGGATTTGTCAGTGCATTGGGACAGTTTTTGGAATGCAATTAATTTTGCAATTTAGTTTTTGTGCAGTTCAGTATTACACCCTTCACCTTCACTTGCCATCACTCTCCAGCAAAGAATTCAATACAAAGACGTCAAAGAAAGTGGCTTCATTAATTAACAGCCTGTCTCGAGAGGTAATTACACGGCATCTTCCTCCCAATCTTCCAGTGTAATAAAGTCTGAAGGTGATCTCTCAAACAAAATCTAAAAAATCTCAAGTACTATTATGGATCGTGTAATGGCAACAAAGGATTTTAAGAACTTCAGTGACAAGGGATCATCAAGGGTAAGAAAGGACTATGGAAAGAACGCAAACGTCCCAATTAAGATGAAATGAGTAAATAATGAAGCAAGACTTCATGAAAAGCGACTAAACATTTGTAGAGGTCGTTCACTTGTTGTTGACAGAAGCATCCAATGATCCAACACTGATTTTGAAAGCTGTCGCCTATTAGAAATCCCATTTGGTTTTGTAATAGCAGGGAGCATGTGCCCTATACCAGAAGCCAACAAACGGATAAAGATAAAGGGCTTGTTTAAGTAATGCCCCAGTGCTTTAGAGCTTTCCAGAAATGGTCCTGTTGTCTCTCCAGGAGAATAAAATTGGTCCATATTTAAGATGTCCCCGCCTCAGTAAATCATCTAACAAGAGTGTACAACAAGATGATGTAAAATTGCAGGTCTAAGACAAAAGGTGATTGACTTCCCCTCAAAGCTTCAGGGAATTGTGTGCATGCTAATGGCTGAACAAGGACTGAAGCTGAATTGATTATTTTGTTTATTTTTTGTTGCATTAGCTTTAAAAAGCTTCCTGTTTTTGTCAGGACTGAAAAAATAAGTCACTGGAGGACACATCAAATTGCAAACCTGTAAGTACAAATGACTTTAACGCAGCATGATCTGTTCAGCGCAGATGAAGAAAACCTCCCTTGTGCATGTTCAGATACTGATATTTCGACATTCTTTGCAGTTAATTTAGTCACTGTACTGTAGAAGGTTCCCTCATTTTGGTAATGGAGCATGAGAAGGACACAAGTCATTGTGCAAAGCACTTCTGTAATCAGCTTCAGTGACAGTAATACCTTCACATCCAGTCAATACACCAGACCTTGCGAGGTGCAATAATAATAGTGTATGCATTTTAGCATGTATTTATTTTGCACTAATTGCATTAATCCAAAGTATTTTATCAGTATGTGTCTTCAAATAATGAAATAATTGTGTATAGCTCATATACTTTTTATTTAATATCCCATATTTATATACCCTGATCACTGTTAAAAACATGTATTCTTATTTCACATAGCCCACTGTCTGTGCCTTAATTTATTTTTGTTATCTAACTGTGTGTATATGTACATTTCTGAAATCCATAACTTGGACACAGTCTCCTCTGATAACGAATCACTTTAAATTGTAATGTAGACGCAAACATTTTCTGTGAAGCTGCTTTGAAACGAAATGTATTGTGAAAAGCGCTATATAAATCAATGTGAATTGAATATTTAACCCTACTCTTCAGTCATTTTGGACAGAAAAATTGTATGTTTTATATATATATATATATATAATTGTGTACTCCATTGGAATTGTACGGAACTTGGTAAATGTTTTTAAATTCTAAAGGTTAAATAGTCCTGAAAAAATAGTCACACTTGTACTCCTTGTTGTCAGAAGTGAGCGCATTGGAAATGAATGGGAGATGAATTGAATCTAGTGGAAACTGTGGTACTGCACCCAATCAAACTCTGACTGAAAGCTCTTTTTTTTTTGAGATATCAACCTCAAACTTGGAACACAACTTGTTTAGATATGTGGCTTTTTTTTCATTTTTCTTTTTTTCAGTATTAAAGTAAAATGTGTTTTTGAAAATCTATATTTCATATACAAATTGAAAACATACAATTCTGTAATTCTGTTTTTTTAAAGTTCACGTTTTAAATCTTTTTTCACTTCAGCAATAATCTGCCAAGTGTCTTTGAAAAGAGATCAAACCTAAGCCTGAGCTCCAAAGCATTCACGATTTACCAGTTTAAGTTGGAAATGTTCAGGTCTATGCTCAAAAAGTGAATAAATGGATTATAACTACAGCATAAATATCATTTAGCATCATAAATCCCTAAAAATACTAAATATTAATTAAAAATATTATCAAACTAAAATACATTCATTTAATAAAAATAAAAAAATTAAATAAAAATCGATCACGTGAATGTAAAGGGTTAAAAAGTTGTTCCACTTCACACACATTTGCATTTATACCTAAAATGTATTTTTGATATTGGACATGCATTTTTTCCCCAAAGTATATTTTGTAAAGTGAGCTTTTTATATACTTTAAATTTGGAAAACACATATAATACTTTTGCCATATATATATATATATATATATATATATATATATATATATATATATATAAAATGAATAATAATGCTAATGAATAACATTCTATGGAGCACCTAAAGGGATATGGTGATGGGAAAAATATGAGATTGGAGGAAAAATTATATTTTGATGCTTTTGCATTCGCTAGCAAACATTTGCACTCCCCCGAGAAACTTGAGACATGAGAGAACTCAAAAGCATCGCAGTATTGTGCCGTAGAGTGCATTATTCATTATCCATGCTTTTCTGAATAAGGTGTTCGGCTTTGGGCACATCTTTAAATCGGCATATTAAGCACTTTCTCTTTTATAATCTCATAGCGCTGAACGGGGCACTGACATTCAACAGGATATACCAGCAACTAGTTAAACGGTTCAAGTCTTACCTCTCATGTAGGTCCTTCAGGGTCTCATGGAGGGGTGAGGTGAGGTGTCTAAGTCACAGCATCTAGCAATGTCTCAGTGCTGGGAGCGCTTCTCTTCTCCATCTACATGCCATCACTCTGAAGTAGCATTGGCCAGTGCAGTTCATTATTGATAAATGAACCGATCAAACAAAAGCTTCAGCAGTTCACTCAACTTGCCAGTCAGTACTTCAAACTTTAGTATTTTATTGCTCTAGTTTCCAAACCGATTTCCAAAATTATAGTCAAAGCTTGACCCTCTGTTTAGTGGTTTTGTAATGTACGTTTATTGGCATTGAGGTTTGTTTGGGGAAGATCAAGCTGCTTTTACACTAATAGAACACTTTCTGGTGCTTTCAGTGAAGATGGAAGATCTGAACCTGGAATCAGGGTTAAGTTTTATAACTGGTGTTTATCGTCTCACGAGCTGCATCCATGGTCATTATTATGTTCCAGCTAGCTGAAAAATTATGATTATTAGAACAGAGGTGAAGGATACTGAATGTGAAGTAAGACTAAGTGTATGTGTGTGTGTGTGTGTGTAGTAATAAAACCATCAGTAAGGAAAGTTTTGTGTGTTTCTTTGCTTACGCATATATGTGCAAAACATTTGCCTAATACAAATGAGCTTGATGTGTGTTCAAGGAATATTCCTGCTTATTTGCATTTGCATGGTTAATGATTTTTACATTTAAATATGCATTTTATGTATTTATTTTTCATAAATTGTTGCCATTTTTTTAGAAAATAAGGTCTCATTTGTTAGCATTAGTTAATGCATTAATTAACATGAACTATTAAAATGAGCAATATAAACATTTTTAAAGCATTTATTACTCTGTTAACATTAGTTAGTAAACTTCTAATTGTTCATTGTTTGTTCATGGTGGTTCACAGTGCATTAACAACTGTTAACAAACACAACATTGGACTTTAGAAATCTATTAGTATGTTGAAATTAACTTTAAGCAATGCTGTAGAAGTGTAGAGAAGTTCATGTTGCTAACTAATATAGTTAACTAATGAAACCTCATTGTAAAGTTTTACCAAAATGTTTGTCTTAAAACACAATACTTATATTAAGCCTCTTAATTCACAACCTCTAAAAATATTAAAAGTAAAAATTAACTAGTTTATCTCATTATTTGGGCACCTAGTTTATTTAGATTCCTTTTTGTAAGCATTCATATTTGAAGCTGTGGTGCATTTATAGGGGATTAACTAGTAGACGCAACTCTACCACATTTTGAGATGTTTTATTGTCTCATGAGGCTTGTAGTTTTTTAACCTGTTAACTATCACCTCATTTTTGAGCACATCTGAACTTAAATGGTTGTAATACGTGAATGCTCTCGAATATAGACCAAAACACTTCAAAAAATGCTAAAAAAAGGATACAAAATTTAAATAAACAAGTTACTGTAAAGCTAATGTACGGAACTCATTTTTAAAAATGTATATATATATATATATAATGTTTTACCAAATAATTTAACCAAGTTGTGTTCGAAATTTGAAGTTGATATCACAAAAATTGAGCACATTTTAAATAACCATTTCCATGTTAATGCATTGTCCAATTTTTTTCACAGGATGAATTTTGAGTGTTTAGGCTTTGAATGATACCTAATTTATGATGATTGGTTACTAAAATATATGATAGGGCAATTAATAAGAGCGTCAAGTGTCTTGCCAATGGGACACTGACAGTCAACTGGCAACTAGTGGTTTAATGGATGATTTAAAGGTGCACTATGTAAAAATAATTTCCAGTAAAATACCCCAAAACCTCTAGGCCAGTGTTGTATATTTTGTTCAGTTGAGTATTTACAATATCACAAATGTTTCCAACTATTTGTAAATCGTGAGAAAGTTGCTGCTTTAACCGATGAACCGGGACGTGTGAGGGCGTGGCCTGTCGATGACATCATATCCGCGTTACCCTCGGTTTCCGAAGCGCTTTACACTCACTGCGGTGTGAACACGTGTCATAGCAGCCGCACAGTGAGCGAACGCACAGAGTAACGTCATCACATCATTCTCAACACACTCAGATGTGTCTAATATGATAAACAGAGCTGCGTTCCCTCATACTCATGAC
This sequence comes from Paracanthobrama guichenoti, assembly GCA_018749465.1. NCBI lineage: Eukaryota > Metazoa > Chordata > Actinopteri > Cypriniformes > Gobionidae > Paracanthobrama > Paracanthobrama guichenoti. The sequence continues at coordinate 1,463,578 of CM031943.1, forward strand.
TCGCGACTGTGGCATAATAAAAGTCCCGCTGCTGGCGAGGTGTGTGTTGCGTTCCTCTTATTAACAATCGCTCCCACAACACTCGGCCCTGCTCCGCTTCACACTACAGTAACGTTAATAATCACATCCATGAACATGATTTCTGCCCGAGTCCTATCCCGATTCTTTCCCACCGGCTGTGAGGGGAAGACCACATGTCCCAAGATTCTGCGCTCAAACTTGGCATCATCAAACTACGCCTTTGTTTTGAATAGGCGACCTCTAGCGGATGGAAAAGTTACATAGTGCACCTTTAATTGACCAGTCCTTCCGAATCTGCTGACAGACTCATGTATCTCATGTCGACTGTGATGCACAGTTAAAACTTTTCACAGAAAGATTTAGCGGCCTGTCTGAGTTTTGCATCACTCCAGGGCTTACACCTTAGATACCTTTGTCTGTTTTACATTCCTGTCTGATTATGTTGGGATTGCTGGATTGAATTCTATTGATTTCTTAGCTTGTATAGCAAAACACGGTGCAGAGGGTTATAAATACCTGCTGTATTAAAAGTTAAAGAGCAGTGATCCTCTTAGTTTTCACTATATTTGCATATCAGAAGAATCACAGGAATGTTTCAGTGGAAATTATTATACGGTATAAATTGCATGGGATGATTTACATGCATTCTATTAGTGAAATTCATGTATATTTGTGTATTAAAATGCATTTATATATTAACAAAACATGACCATACTAAATAATATTATGAAATTTGTCATTGAACACGCAGGTAGGTTTATGTTTTAGGGTGTTTTACACATGCATCATCTGTTTTGTTTTGTTTTGTTTTTTTGTCTCAATTTGAGTGTTTAGAAACAAACTTTATGACCGTTTTTGTCAGATTTCATTGGTGATTTCAAATATGATATTTAATCGTGAGTAGCTTTGGAGAATTTGATGTTATCTGTCAGTTAAATATCTGAAAGGATATTTCTTTGTCCTTTGATTTCACAGCATGCATTCTTTGTTTTTTCCAGGCAAATTATTTAGTCATATTTATTCTGATATGTCGCAAGATAAGTCGATAACTATGAAGCATGGATAATCAGAAATATTTAGAAGACTCTTTAAAGCTTTCACACTAGAACAGAGCCAAAAATAAAGGCAAGTTTGCCAAAACAACGCCTAAATAGATGTTAGTTTCAGTGCCCACATGGTGTAGGTGACATCAGCAGAAAACTTCATTTCAGAGGTGCACATTTTCTTGAAAGATTTATCAAGACAGGCTTTGTTTTCTGTACAATAATGAGCAATGATCAGTTGCCTAATTGTGAAAAGTGTTGATTATAGCATTATATTCCGATCCATAGCATTATATTTATATTGAAATTAAAGTTTTCAGTGATGATCATTGTAGCCGATCACAGACGTGTTGAGAGCATGAATGTTGTGATCTCGTCAACTCGATTTCTGCACACTAACGAATGCTTTCATCATAACTAACTGTGCAAACACAATGTAAATAAGAGATTTGTGGATTATTACGGGAGTTTTGGCCAAAGTTGTCATGATGAAGTAGGCGTGGATCTTCTTCTGCAGAGGCGGTCTTTCTCCTATCTATAGGCACATTCCACAACGAGCCGTTCTCTGGGCTTGGTTACCTGGCCGTTTTTGGACTAACGAGGAAGTTTTCAGTTCTGAAACATACAGGATATTCTTATAGTATGATGACCTCAAAAGCTCAAGAAAAAAAAAAATTTCTCAGTTCATGACCCCTTTAATATTATAAATATATAAGCTTTGGGAACAATGAATTTTGGTGAACTGTTCCTTTTAGAAAATACAGTAAGAAAGGCGAGTAGTTAACTTTGAAGAAACATGAACTTAGACTAAATTAGACTGCCAGTTGGTGCATTGCATGCTTTAACATTAGAGACTGACCTGAGCTGGACGATGACATCACTGTCTCCTGCAGAGCTGCTTTATAGCCGAATTGAACTAATTTAATAATTGATGATCAGAATCAACACTGAACTGACTTCAGCTGAGCAATGACAATTTTTATTTTATTTTTAGAGCTGCTTTACAGCCTAATTAAACCTGTTAATCACTATAAAGCTGCTTTGAAACAATCTGTATTGTATAAAGCGCTATAAAAGTGACGTGATTTGATTAGAGACCTGAGTTTGTTACCATACCTAATAATTCATTCGCATGACTTCAAAGAGAGTTGAAAAGTAGACTGTATTAAAGTTAAAAGGCGACTCTGTTCAATGGGTCTCTAGCTGTGTACGTAACACTAAACCTGCTTCTCAAATTTAGTGGCTCTCGCACACAGACACGGCACAAGTGTTAATTTACTTTCAATAGAATATATTGGGACAGCATCCGCAGAGCAGTGTGGACCGCATAAGAGATGAGCCCACATGCTGCCGAATGGAAGTATCTGCGCTGGGCTTTTAAATAAAGAAGATGCCTTTAATTGGCTCGCATTGATCTCCAGCTCTTTGTGGTCAGGGGAGATGAGATGGATGGTATCTGTGGCTGTGGGAGTGAGGAATCTCTGTGCTGGCGTTAAGAGATGGCTGAAGTTTGTTTAAAGTTGTGGGAGGACTTCTGAAGAGTAATTGCGAGGATGCCGTAACTCTTTAATTAGGTTGCGGGCCATGCGGGCAGAATTCTTATCACTTTAAGTGAAAATTAGCTGAGCGATTTAATTATGTTAGAAATGTGGCATGCAACAGCCTCACAAGATGACAATGAATGCGGTGCAAAAGGCATTTTCTTAATCAATGTCTCATTTACTTGAGGAGAGAGTTGCATTATCTTGAATTAGGTTTACATCATTGTTTACAGCATGCACTTCTTCTTGCATGCTAATTTTTCTTCAGTTTATGCTTTAAGCACCAACTTGTCCGACTCCTGTCATAAATAAAGCATGTAATGCATGAGTTGCCCTGTGTGCACCTCTAAAGTGTGAAACTCTAAAAGCCTGTGTCACTCCAGATAAGCAGCGGCTCGCACTCGTCTATGAGTTTTATGATCCCTTTCAAAGATGCTGGTGGAAATTAATTGAAGAGGGAGTCTTCAGAGGACTCTAGAGACACGAGAGCTTGTTCTGCAAGAAAATTCTTGCAAGGAAGAGAAAGCCGGTGTAGTCTCTAATATCTGTGCTCTGAAAATTGAGGGGTCAAAACTTTCAAACATGAACTCTTGTATTTAACTTACGTCTGTCTGTCTGTCTATCTATCAACATCCAGAAACATGCCATCAATGTGTTAAATCATGCTAGAGACATTATATCAAGTTAAATCATGCTAGAAACATGCTATTAATGTGCTAAATAATGCTAGAAACATTATATCAAGTTATCTGCTAGAAACATGCCATCAATGTGTTAAATCATGATAGTAGAAACATGATATTAATGTGTTAAATCATGATAGTAGAAACATGCTATTAATGTGTTAAATCATGATAGAAACATGCTATTAATGTGTTAAATCATGATAGAAGAAACATGCTATTAATGTGTTAAATCATGATAGAAGAAACATGCTATTAATGTGTTAAATCATGATAGAAGAAACATGCTATTAATGTGTTAAATCATGATAGAAACATGCTATTAATGTGTTAAATCATGATAGAAGAAACGTGCTATTAATGTGTTAAATCATGATAGTAGAAACATGCCATCAATGTGTTAAATCATGATAGAAACATGCTATTAATGTGTTAAATCATGATAGAAGAAACATGCTATTAATGTGTTAAATCATGATAGAAGAAACATGCTATTAATGTGTTAAATCATGATAGAAACATGCTATTAATGTGTTAAATCATGATAGAAGAAACATGCTATTAATGTGTTAAATCATGATAGAAGAAACATGCTATTAATGTGTTAAATCATGATAGAAGAAACATGCTATTAATGTGTTAAATCATGCTAGAGACATTATATCAAGTTAAATCATGCTAGAAACATGCTATTAATGTGCTAAATAATGCTAGAAACATTATATCAAGTTATCTGCTAGAAACATGCCATCAATGTGTTAAATCATGATAGTAGAAACATGATATTAATGTGTTAAATCATGATAGTAGAAACATGCTATTAATGTGTTAAATCATGATAGAAACATGTTATTAATGTGTTAAATCATGATAGAAGAAACATGCTATTAATGTGTTAAATCATGATAGAAGAAACATGCTATTAATGTGTTAAATCATGATAGAAACATGCTATTAATGTGTTAAATCATGATAGAAGAAACGTGCTATTAATGTGTTAAATCATGATAGTAGAAACATGCCATCAATGTGTTAAATCATGATAGAAACATGCTATTAATGTGTTAAATCATGATAGTAGAAACATGCTATTAATGTGTTAAATCATGATAGAAGAAACATGCTATTAATGTGTTAAATCATGATAGAAACATGCTATTAATGTGTTAAATCATGATAGAAGAAACATGCTATTAATGTGTTAAATCATGATAGAAGAAACATGCTATTAATGTGTTAAATCATGATAGAAGAAACGTGCTATTAATGTGTTAAATCATGATAGTAGAAACATGCCATCAATGTGTTAAATCATGATAGAAACATGCTATTAATGTGTTGAATCATGATAGTAGAAACATGCTATTAATGTGTTAAATCATGATAGAAGAAACATGCTATTAATGTGTTAAATCATGATAGAAGAAACATGCTATTAATGTGTTAAATCATGATAGAAACATGCTATTAATGTGTTAAATCATGATAGAAGAAACATGCTATTAATGTGTTAAATCATGATAGTAGAAACATGCTATTAATGTGTTAAATCATGATAGAAGAAACATGCTATTAATGTGTTAAATCATGATAGTAGAAACATGCTATTAATGTGTTAAATCATGATAGAAGAAACGTGCTATTAATGTGTTAAATCATGATAGAAACATGCCATCAATGTGTTAAATCATGATAGAAACATGCTATTAATGTGTTAAATCATGATAGTAGAAACATGCTATTAATGTGTTAAATCATGATAGAAGAAACATGCTATTAATGAGTTAAATCATGATAGTAGAAACATGCTATTAATGTGTTAAATCATGATAGAAGAAACGTGCTATTAATGTGTTAAATCATGATAGAAACATGCCATCAATGTGTTAAATCATGATAGTAGAAACATGCTATTAATGTGTTAAATCATGATAGTAGAAACATGCTATTAATGTGTTAAATCATGATAGAAGAAACATGCTATTAATGTGTTAAATCATGATAGTAGAAACATGCTATTAATGTGTTAAATCATGATAGAAACATGCTATTAATGTGTTAAATCATGATAGTAGAAACATGCTATTAATGAGTTAAATCATGATAGAAACATGCCATCAATGTGTTAAATCATGATAGAAGAAACATGCTATTAATGTGTTAAATCATGATAGTAGAAACATGCCATCAATGTGTTAAATCATGCTAGAAGAAACGTGCTATTAATGTGTTAAATCATGATAGTAGAAACATGCTATTAATGTGTTAAATCATGATAGTAGAAACATGCTATTAATGTGTTAAATCATGATAGAAGAAACATGCTATTAATGTGTTAAATCATGATAGAAACAGCTATTAATGTGTTAAATCATGATAGAAGAAACATGCTATTAATGTGTTAAAATCATAGAAGAAACATGCTATTAATGTGTTAAATCATGATAGAAGAAACATGCTATTAATGTGTTAAATCATGATAGAAGAAACATGCTATTAATGTGTTAAATCATGATAGTAGAAACATGCTATTAATGTGTTAAATCATGATAGAAGAATGCTATTAATGTGTTAAATCATGATTAGAAACATGCTATTAAATCATGAAACATGCTATTAATGTGTTAAATCATGTAGAAACATGCTATTAATGTGTTAAATCATGATAGTAGAAACATGCTATTAATGTGTTAAATCATGATAGAAGAAACATGCTATTAATGTGTTAAATCATGATAGTAGAAACATGCTATTAATGTGTTAAATCATGATAGTAGAAACATGCTATTAATGTGTTAAATCATGATAGAAGAAACATGCTATTAATGTGTTAAATCATGATAGAAAACATGTTAAATATTAATGTGTTAAATCATGATAGAAGAAACATGCTATTAATGTGTTAAATCATGATAGTAGAAACATGCTATTAATGTGTTAAATCATGATAGTAGAAACATGCTATTAGTGTTAAATCATGATGCTATTAATGTGTTAAATCATGATAGTAGAAACATGCTATTAAATGTTAAATCATGATAGAAGAAACATGCTATTAATGTGTTAAATCATGATAGAAGAAACATGCTATTAATGTGTTAAATCATGATAGAAACATGCTATTAATGTGTTAAATCATGATAGTAGAAACATGCTATAATAGAAGAAAATGTATTTAAATCATGAGAAGAAAATGCTATTAATGTGTTAAATCATGATAGTAGAAACATGCTATTAATGTGTTAAATCATGATAGAAGAAACATGCTATTAATGTGTTAAATCATGATAGAAACATGCTATTAATGTGTTAAACATGATTAATGTGTTAAATCATGATAGAAGAAACATGCTATTAATGTGTTAAATCATGATAGTAGAAACATGCTATTAATGTGTTAAATCATGATAGTAGAAACATGCTATTAATGTGTTAAATCATGATAGTAGAAACATGCTATTAATGTGTTAAATCATGATAGAAGAAACATGCTATTAATGTGTTAAATCATGATAGAAGAAACATGCTATTAATGTGTTATGATCATGATAGATAGAAGAAACAAACACATGCTATTAATGTGTTAAATCATGATAGTAGAAACATGCTATTAATGTGTTAAATCAATCATGCTATTAATGAAAAAATCAATGTGATAGAAGAAACATGCTATTAATGTGTTAAATCATGATATAAGAAACATGCTATTAATGTGTTAAATCATGATAGTAGAAACATGCTATTAATGTGTTAAATCATGATATAGAAACATGCTATTAATGTGTTAAATCATGATAGTAGAAACATGCTATTAATGTGTTAAATCATGATAGTAGAAACATGCTATTAATGTGTTAAATCATGATAGAAACATGCTATTAATGTGTTAAATCATGATAGATAGAAACATGCTATTAATGTGTTAAATCATGATAGTAGAAAACTAATGTGTTAAATGATGCTGATAGAAGAAAATGCTATTAATGTGTTAAATCATGATAGCTATTAAGAAACATGATGCTAGATTAATGTGTTAAATCATGATAGTAGAAACATGCTATTAATGTGTTAAATCATGATAGTAGAAACATGCTATTAATGTGTTAAATCATGATATAGAAACATGCTATTAATGTGTTAAATCATGATAGTAGAAACATGCTATTAATGTGTTAAATCATGATAGTAAGAAACATGCTATTAATGTGTTAAATCATGATAGAAGAAACATGCTATTAATGTGTTAAATCATAGAAACATGCTATTAATGTGTTAAATCATGATAGAAACAGAAACATGCTATTAATGTGTTAAATCATGATAGTAGAAACATGCTATTAATGTGTTAAATCATGATATGCTATTAAGAAACATGCTATTAATGTGTTAAATCATGATAGAAACATGCTATTAATGTGTTAAATCATGATAGTAGAAACATGCTATTAATGTGTTAAATCATGATAGAAGAAACATGCTATTAATGTGTTAAATCATGATAGAAGAAACATGCTATTAATGTGTTAAATCATGATAGTAAGAAACATGCTATTAATGTGTTAAATCATGATAGAAGAAACATGCTATTAATGTGTTAAATCATGATAGTAGAAACATGCTATTAATGTGTTAAATCATGATAGTAGAAACATGCTATCAATGTGTTAAATAGAAACATGTTAAATCATGATAGAAGAAACATGCTATTAATGTGTTAAATCATGATAGTAGAAACATGCTATTAATGTGTTAAATCATGATAGTAGAAACATGCTATTAATGTGTTAAATAAATCATGCTATTAATGAAGAAATCATGATAGAAGAAACATGCTATTAATGTGTTAAATCATGATAGAAGAAACATGCTATTAATGTGTTAAATCATGATAGTAGAAACATGCTATTAATGTGTTAAATCATGATAGTAGAAACATGCTATTAATGTGTTAAATCATGATAGAAGAAACATGCTGCTGATAGTAGAAACATGCCATCAATGTGTTAAATCATGATAGAAACATGCTATTAATGTGTTCAATCATGATAGAAGAAACGTGCTATTAATGTGTTAAATCATGATAGTAGAAATGTGCTATTAATGTGTTAAATCATGATAGAAGAAACATGCTATTGATGTGTTAAATCATGATAGAAGAAACATGCTATTAATGTGTTAAATCATGATAGTAGAAACATGCTATTAATGAGTTAAATCATGATAGAAACATGCTATTAATGTGTTAAATCATGATCGAAACATGCTATTAATGTGTTAAATCATGATAGTAGAAACATGCTATTAATGTGTTAAATCATGATAGAAACATGCTATTAATGTGTTAAATCATGATAGAAACATGCTATTAATGTGTTAAATCATGATAGTAGAAACATGCTATTAATGTGTTAAATCATGATAGTAGAAACATGCTATTAATGAGTTAAATCATGATAGAAACATGCTATTAATGTGTTAAATCATGATAGAAACATGCTATTAATGTGTTCAATCATGATAGAAAAACGTGCTATTAATGTGTTAAATCATGATAGAAGAAACGTGCTATTAATGTGTTAAATCATGATAGAAGAAACATGCTATTAATGTGTTAAATCATGATAGAAGAAACATGCTATTAATGTGTTAAATCATGATAGTAGAAACATGCTATTAATGTGTTAAATCATGATAGTAGAAACATGCCATCAATGTGTTAAATCATGATAGAAACATGCTATTAATGTGTTAAATCATGATAGAAGAAACATGCTATTAATGTGTTAAATCATGATAGAAACATGCTATTAATGTGTTAAATCATGATAGTAGAAACATGCCATCAATGTGTTAAATCATGATAGAAACATGCTATTAATGTGTTAAATCATGATAGTAGAAACATGCTATTAATGTGTTAAATCATGATAGAAGAAACATGCTATTAATGTGTTAAATCATGATAGAAGAAACATGCTATTAATGTGTTAAATCATGATAGTAGAAACGTGCTATTAATGTGTTAAATCATGATAGTAGAAACGTGCTATTAATGTGTTAAATCATGATAGAAGAAACATGCTATTAATGTGTTAAATCATGATAGTAGAAACGTGCCATCAATGTGTTAAATCATGATAGAAACATGCTATTAATGTGTTCAATCATGATAGAAGAAACGTGCTATTAATGTGTTAAATCATGATAGTAGAAATGTGCTATTAATGTGTTAAATCATGATAGAAGAAACATGCTATTGATGTGTTAAATCATGATAGAAGAAACGTGCTATTAATGTGTTAAATCATGATAGTAGAAACATGCTATTAATGAGTTAAATCATGATAGAAACATGCTATTAATGTGTTAAATCATGATCGAAACATGCTATTAATGTGTTCAATCATGATAGAAGAAACGTGCTATTAATGTGTTAAATCATGATAGAAGAAACATGCTATTAATGTGTTAAATCATGATAGTAGAAACATGCTATTAATGTGTTAAATCATGATAGAAACATGCTATTAATGTGTTAAATCATGATAGTAGAAACATGCTATTAATGTGTTAAATCATGATAGTAGAAACATGCTATTAATGTGTTAAATCATGATAGTAGAAACATGCTATTAATGAGTTAAATCATGATAGAAACATGCTATTAATGTGTTAAATCATGATAGAAACATGCTATTAATGTGTTAAATCATGATAGAAGAAACGTGCTATTAATGTGTTAAATCATGATAGAAGAAACATGCTATTAATGTGTTAAATCATGATAGAAGAAACATGCTATTAATGTGTTAAATCATGATAGTAGAAACATGCTAATTAAATCATGATAGTAGAAACATGCCATCAATGTGTTAAATCATGATAGAAACATGCTATTAATGTGTTAAATCATGATAGAAGAAACATGCTATTAATGTGTTAAATCATGATAGTAGAAACATGCCATCAATGTGTTAAATCATGATAGAAACATGCTATTAATGTGTTAAATCATGATAGTAGAAACATGCTATTAATGTGTTAAATCATGATAGAAGAAACATGCTATTAATGTGTTAAATCATGATAGAAGAAACATGCTATTAATGTGTTAAATCATGATAGAAGAAACATGCTATTAATGTGTTAAATCATGATAGAAGAAACATGCTATTAATGTGTTAAATCATGATAGAAGAAACATGATATTAATGTGTTAAATCATGATAGTAGAAACATGCTATTAATGTGTTAAATCATGATAGTAGAAACATTCCATTCTGTCCTTCTATCCGTGCAGACGTGTTTTCTCTCTGTTCCCTGCTGGCTCTCGCTGTTTTGTTTTGTCTAGTGTTTCGTCTCTTCTCTTCTCTGACTGCTGCTTTGCTGGACTCTTGAAAATACTGAAATGGAATTGATTAACTGGTCAATCAGCGCAATCGACAAGATTTTCTCACTAAGGAAGGGTGCCCCGGGAGAACCCACCTGCCCGGACGGGACCTTTGCCGCAGGGTACGTGAGGGACGCATGGAACAACTGGCAAGTCCTGTGCCTGGAGGCTCTGTCCGTGGAGGATGCGGAAGATTTATACATGATTGGATTATTGATGGCGGGGTTCCTATTCTTTGGCTTTGGGATTGCCCTGACCTATCGGAAGATTGGTAAGACAGCTGCAAGCAAATTCAGCCAGCCGCTGTCTGTGGAAATTAAAGAATGCTTCGGGGTTGTGTGTGACCGTCTGAAGGAATTAGATCAGAAAGTGATAGGAATTGAGGAACTGAACCGTAATAACGCAGTCCGGACTGCGGATACGCAGGGTAGAGTGGGCTCTATCGGGGTCAGATCGGTGAACTTTTACGGACTGTAACCGGTCTGGCCATGAGGCTGGACGTAATGTCTAGGAAACTGCACAGACCGGACGCGAATGCTGAGGACCAGATCTGATTGATTGATTATGATCCGGACAAATTACCGAAGATCATCAAATGGATTAAAAATAATAAATTGTATTTGCCTGACCTAATCAACTAGCCCAACGAACCTCACTTGGTCCCTATCTCTCGGTTGGGATTTCAGCCTGACAGCTTTGTCTGCCTCCCTGTGCACTGCCTTATCTCCCTTCAAGGACAAACCATAGAACTGAACTCGAAAACATCTGAAGTTATGGCTAACATTCTCACACAACACAATCTCAGACTCACTCGCACCATACACAACCTACCCGATCCCACCCCCTCCAACCGTCTGCCTGTTTATCTATCTCCTCTCCCACTCCATACAAAAAATCCCATCACGTGACCACGTGTACTGTGTCATGTTTATGTTTATGTTTATGTTTTGTTGTGTTTGCTATGTAATGCTTGCTAAATTGCATTCTTGTATTTCTGGAGAGCGTAGGGCGGCGCCTGAATAATCGGCTGCGGCCCGGAGGCTTGCTCCAAACTTCATTTCGTTATACTGTACTTGTACATGTGTAATGACGAATAAACTTCAACTTCAACTTCAACTTCAACATGCTATTAATGTGTTAAATCATGATAGAAACATGCTATTAATGTGTTAAATCATGATAGTAGAAACATGCTATTAATGTGTTAAATCATGATAGAAACATGCTATTAATGTGTTAAATCATGATAGTAGAAACGTGCTATTAATGTGTTAAATCATGATAGAAGAAACGTGCTATTAATGTGTTAAATCATGATAGTAGAAACATGCTATTAATGTGTTAAATCATGATAGAAGAAACATGCTATTAATGTGTTAAATCATGATAGAAACATGCTATTAATGTGTTCAATCATGATAGAAGAAACGTGCTATTAATGTGTTAAATCATGATAGTAGAAACATGCTATTAATGTGTTAAATCATGATAGTAGAAACATGCCATCAATGTGTTAAATCATGATAGAAACATGCTATTAATGTGTTAAATCATGATAGTAGAAACATGCTATTAATGTGTTAAATCATGATAGAAGAAACGTGCTATTAATGTGTTAAATCATGATAGAAGAAACATGCTATTAATGTGTTAAATCATGATAGAAACATGCTATTAATGTGTTAAATCATGATAGTAGAAACATGCCATCAATGTGTTAAATCATGATAGAAACATGCTATTAATGTGTTAAATCATGATAGAAACATGCTATTAATGTGTTAAATCATGATAGAAACATGCTATTAATGTGTTAAATCATGATAGTAGAAACATGCTATTAATGTGTTAAATCATGATAGTAGAAACATGCTATTAATGTGTTCAATCATGATAGTAGAAACATGCTATTAATGTGTTAAATCATGATAGTAGAAACGTGCTATTAATGTGTTAAATCATGATAGAAGAAAGCGTGCTATTAATGTGTTAAATCATGATAGTAGAAACATGCTATTAATGTGTTAAATCATGATAGTAGAAACATGCCATCAATGTGTTAAATCATGATAGAAACATGCTATTAATGTGTTAAATCATGATAGTAGAAACATGCTATTAATGTGTTAAATCATGATAGTAGAAACATGCTATTAATGTGTTAAATCATGATAGTAGAAACATGCTATTAATGTGTTAAATCATGATAGAAACATGCTATTAATGTGTTAAATCATGATAGTAGAAACGTGCTATTAATGTGTTAAATCATGATAGTAGAAACATGCTATTAATGTGTTAAATCATGATAGAAGAAACATGCTATTAATGTGTTAAATCATGATAGAAACATGCTATTAATGTGTTAAATCATGATAGTAGAAGCGTGCTATTAATGTGTTAAATCATGATAGTAGAAACATGCTATTAATGTGTTAAATCATGATAGTAGAAACATGCTATTAATGTGTTAAATCATGATAGTAGAAACGTGCTATTAATGTGTTAAATCATGATAGTAGAAACATGCTATTAATGTGTTAAATCATGATAGAAGAAACATGCTATTAATGTGTTAAATCATGATAGAAACATGCTATTAATGTGTTAAATCATGATAGTAGAAACGTGCTATTAATGTGTTAAATCATGATAGTAGAAACATGCTATTAATGTGTTAAATCATGATAGTAGAAACATGCTATTAATGTGTTAAATCATGATAGAAGAAACATGCTATTAATGTGTTAAATCATGATAGTAGAAACATGCTATTAATGTGTTAAATCATGATAGAAGAAACATGCTATTAATGTGTTAAATCATGATAGAAGAAACATGATATTAATGTGTTAAATCATGATAGTAGAAACATGCTATTAATGTGTTAAATCATGATAGAAGAAACGTGCTATTAATGTGTTAAATCATGATAGAAGAAACATGCTATTAATGTGTTAAATCATGATGAGAAACATGCTATTAGTTAAATCATGATAGAAACATGCTATTAATGTGTTAAATCATGATAGTAGAAACATGCTATTAATGTGTTAAATCATGATAGTAGAAACATGCTATTAATGTGTTAAATCATGATAGTAGAAACATGCTATTAATGTGTTAAATCATGATAGTAGAAACATGCTATTATTAATTAAATCATGATAGAAGAAACATGCTATTAATGTGTTAAATCATGATAGTAGAAACATGCTATTAATGTGTTAAATCATGATAGAAGAAACATGCTATTAATGTGTTAAATCATGATAGAAGAAACATGATATTAATGTGTTAAATCATGATAGTAGAAACATGCTATTAATGTGTTAAATCATGATAGAAGAAACGTGCTATTAATGTGTTAAATCATGATAGAAGAAACATGCTATTAATGTGTTAAATCATGATAGTAGAAACATGCTATTAATGTGTTAAATCATGATAGTAGAAACATGCTATTAATGTGTTAAATCATGATAGTAGAAACATGATATTAATGTGTTAAATCATGATAGTAGAAACATGCTATTAATGTGTTAAATCATGATAGTAGAAACATGCTATTAATGTGTTAAATCATGATAGAAGAAACGTGCTATTAATGTGTTAAATCATGATAGTAGAAATGTGCTATTAATGTGTTAAATCATGATAGAAGAAACGTGCTATTAATGTGTTAAATCATGATAGAAACAGTATATTAAGTTATCTGCTAGAAACATGCTATTGATGTGTTAAACCATGCTACAAACATGCTAGTAATATGCCAAATCATGCTAGAAACATGATATTTATGTGCTAAACCATGCTAGAAACATGTTAGCAATGTGCTAAATCTTGCTAGAAATATGATAATAAGTTAAATCATGCTAGAAACATGTTGTCAATGTGTTAAGCCATGCTAGAAACATGATATCAAGTTAAATCATGCTGGGAACGTGATATCTTGTATTTTCCTTAAAAATATCTTTCTTTTTCTTCATTACAAAAGTCAAAACATCAAACTGATCCACTGGGAATTAACAACCCATGACTTATGATGTCTAAAAATCATTGCCAAGAAGATTAAAATCCTGACCTTGTGTATAATGTCTTGGGCAGCATCAGCGTCTTATGATCTAGTCCAGCTCTGTTTGTCCTCATTTGGATTAGGTGGTTATAAAACATGGTCTTTAATGTTATTGAAGTCCTTGAGGTTATTAATAAGAAACAATCAATAAACACAGACTCTGCACCAACCCAATCTCATTCTTGGTGTAGATAATATTTATCTTGTATATAAAAATATTGACAAAGGAGAGCTGTCTGTAAGCGCCTGATGCTGGTCAAGGAGAGTGTCTACAGAAAGATCTCATCCAGTGCCCTCATGGAGAGTATTTTAACATTTTGTAGTGAAGATATTTCATGCAAATTCATGACTTCCTGTAGAAACATTTTGAATGGACATTCTTTAATTCCTCAATAGTTTCTCTGAAATGGGAATTAGTTCAAATGGAGATTTCCTGCTTCTGAGATTTTTCTGATCTGTAAATGATCATTGTAAAAGATGCAGTGAAAAGCCAGATCTCAATATGAACTCACATATTTCTCATCAAATTCCAAATGACCAAATTACCCATATTACATTTTAGCTCTATATTCTTGCTGCATGCATTTTGTATTTTTAGATCTCTTTATTTCTTTCTATTATACACTATTTTACTAATAGTGCACCTGTTGAAGTCTAAGTCCTGAAACTGTCAGGTGTGGGTCAAGAATGAGGACTAAAAACAAAAACTACCCCATGGGGGAAGACAAACTGCTGAGGCACAAGGCTGGCATACAGGACAGGGCTGGGATGTATTTGACAACAAATTGGCACAGGACTGCAAACACAAGGAGAATAATGTATGTTTAAACGTCAACGATGTACTAAAAAAAGACGACAATGTTGTCGAAGCGATCCCCATTCACACAAATCTGCAAAAAGAACTAAAAATGCTGTATTATGCGTGCCAGGCCAGTAGTTGGAGATGTCACTTTGTCAAGGAACACCCTGCGGACATGTAATACACATGCATGAACATGTAATCACAAATTCATGTTCTTGTTGTTTACTTGGAGATGGTAATGGTATCGTTTTCAAAACCTTGCACTTTGAAACCCATTTTCAAAAGCTTGTGTATCAGGCCCCAAAAACTCTGTTGTCGTGTAAATGAACGGCCAAAACGCATAACATTTTTCCGTCTTCAGTTGAAAACGATGTTGTGTAAATGGCTGCTAAGGCAACAAACAAGGAGGGTAACGAGGGAGAGCAGGTGGGGTAACTGAACCAATAATCAGATAACAAGATGAGCGGGGCTAAGAAAACAGGAATAATAACAGGATAACAGGAAAATAATGCAACAAAGTTTGTTTCGGCTGTAGAGCAGCTCTAAAAGGAAATAGTGTCATAGTCCAGCTTAAGTAAGTTCAGTGAGAGAGGCAGATAAATAATATTGTTGAATATTTAGTGTCCCCAACTAAGCAAGCCAAAGGCGCCATTCTTCTTATGATGTAACAAGTATATCGGTTGTTATAGGAAGTGTTCCCGGTTGCAGTTGATTTTGATATTCTAGGTATTATCAACTGGCCAAAATCTTGAGACTGACATTAAGAGCTCGCTCAAGTACTGGGGAGCTAAACCACGTAGTGTTTTGTAAGTGATTAGACTTCTTGTTTCTAGTAAGAACTCGAGCTGCTGCGTTTTGGACCAGATGGAGTTTGTTTATTAAGCGAGCAGGGCAACCACCCAGTAGAGCATTACAATAATCTAGCCTTGAGGTCATGAACGCATGAACTAACTGTTCAGCATTTTGCATTGAGAACACGTCGTAATTTAGATATTTTTAAGGTGGAAGAATGAAGTTTTACAGATGCTAGAAACATGGCTTTAAAAATGAAAGATTAGTATCAAAGAGCACACCCAGGTTCCTAACTGATGACGAGGACTTGACAGAGCAGCCATCAAGTATTAGACAGTATTCTAGGTTACTAAGCGCTGAGGATTTTGGTCCAATAATTAGAATCTCTGTTTTTACAGAATTAGGTAGTAGGAAATTACTAGCCATCCAATTTTTTTATATCAGCTATGCATTCCGTTAATTTTTTTAATTGGTAAGTTTCGATGGGGGCGCGAATAAATGTAGAGCTGAGTATCGTCAGCATAACAGTGAAAACTAACGCAATGCTTCCTAACGAAATCTCACAATGTACAGGGTGAAAAGCAACGGTCTTAGCACTGAGCCTTGCGGTACTCCCTACTGAACTTGTGATTGGTATGACATCTCTTCATTTACTGCTACAAACTGATAACGGACTAAAAGTATGATTTCAACAATGCTAATGCAATTCCACTAATGCCAACAACTGTTGAGTCTATTCAAAAGAATGTTGTGGTCAATGGTATCAAATGCAGTCCTAAGATCAACATGAAAGCATGCCGCTGATATAAACACAAACTGTGTGATACATAAAACACAACAAGAAGTTGCATACACGTTCGTCCCGAGCGAACACAAAACCGCACTTACACAACAAGACTGGAGTGCACGGAGAATGAGCGGATGCTTATCTCGTGTGCTCACAACAGAAGACAAACATACTGAGCATGAATGCCCAGACCCCGAGACAGAACCGACATGAGTGCTGGGATCCGAACACCACGCTCCGGACACAAAACAACTTACATGGACAGAAGAGCTCACCATGACAAGACAAGACAATAGCAGAGTCAGAGTTCTGTCACTAAACCAATAATAAACAGACCGAATTGACAGAAATTGACAGAAGCACACTCCACACAGGTAAATGAACAAACACTTTTAATATGCTAGCTTGATTTCATCTATTTTTGTGCACATCTTTGACTCTTACTTTCTAAACTCATAAAGTAATTTTCTTGTGTTTTGTTGTCTGTTTATTGATTTGCATCCAGCGGTTTTTATAATGAGCTGTTTTTTTATGTTCCTCAGCGTTTAGTAGTACATGTACATGATGGGGGCAGCGTGCATTTATGCTGAACTCAACTCACCTCAAACAATGACTGCGAAATCTCTGATTTAACCAGTATAACAATTGTACTGAGTAAACAGTCATTTTGAAAATAATACGTTGTGCAATGTGGCTTATAGTGCTGTATTAAAAACACTGGACCTGCATTGATCATGCAAATCATTTTTTCGGCCATGCACTAAAATTCTGCCTCCTGATCCTCTGAGAAAGATAAATCATCCAGGCCGTAGGCACACTAGGATGAATACAATAATATAAAAGCTCAAAGCACGAGCAGCTTCTAGCATTTGTTGAGCCAGACAGTTTTTGCATTAATGACCTGGACTGAGCTCTATTTTAGTCTCAGCGTCAGACGGCTCACCCACAGACCGACCGCTCACCATCTGATGCATAACGCACAGCAAAATAACAGGAGATTTCTCAAAGCAGAGAGCTTTTATCGGATTGGTTCATGTTG
This sequence comes from Paracanthobrama guichenoti, assembly GCA_018749465.1. Classification (NCBI taxonomy): domain Eukaryota; kingdom Metazoa; phylum Chordata; class Actinopteri; order Cypriniformes; family Gobionidae; genus Paracanthobrama; species Paracanthobrama guichenoti. The sequence continues at coordinate 1,481,751 of CM031943.1, forward strand.
TCGAAATGACGAGAATACACTGTTTTCTACACTGCAAATCCATTGTGATGCACATCCAAAGGATGAGGACTCAAATTGATACGGTAAAACTGACGCCGTTGTTACTGTTTGTATGTGGATCAAGTGCTAAGGAAGATCTGGAGCTGAAATTCATATATGGTAATGGACGTTTGGTTTCCGACATGGACTGTGAGTGATAGGCCAATCGCAACAGACTGGGCTGTTTGACCAATCAGAGCAGAACAGCCTCTCTGAAAGGCAGGGTTTGGAGAGATCGGATCCTTTACCAAAGCGTTTCAGACACTATGAGAAAAGAGATGATGCTGCAATGCATATTATGAGAAAATTAAAGTGTTTTTGACATTGGGTCCATGTAAAACTATTGTAGGAGACTCCAAAACAAAATTAGGAACCTTTAAAATAACATAATATGGGCACTTTAAGCTCCTAGTTTCCAGAGAAAAACTGGATGAGTTGTGATGGTCTTGAAACATTTTTTTTTTTTTTTTAAAGGTATTTTGTATAGAATTTTGTGGAGGGTTATAATAGTTAGCTACAACTAAAATATATAGCTTAAATTAAAATATCAAAAATATAAAACAACAATATCTAACAATTGCTTTGATCAACAGATTTCAATATATATTAAATGGTATACATTTATAATACTTAAAGTAAGAAGGGGAAGTTGAGAGTCTTTTCTTCCCTTTTGTGATGTACATGCGAGTTAAACGGCTTCTGGAACAAGAACAAATGAAGGCGGGTCTTGATTTTGTCCAATTGGAATTGATTGGATGGTTTGCTATTGGTTGATCTCATGTTAGTGTATTTATCTTTTTTTTTTTTAAATTAAAATTTTTATTTAGTTTAACTTGATGTACTAAAATAACAAAAACTTCAAAAACATTTTTTTAAATAAAAACTATATAGGCATATTTGCAAAAGAAATGTACGAAAACAACAAAATTACTAACACTTTATCTAAATTTAAAATGGAAGTGTCAAATGTAAAAATAATACAAAATAAAAATGCAGAATTAAGGAATAACACTGATTTGCAATCAATAAAGTGTATGGCTAACGGATTGTTGACAGATACACACTATTTGCACCTGAGATTTAACAGATTTAAACAGTTTTAAAGTTTGAAGGTTATACAGGCTTGATGGATGGATGGACGGACAGATAGACAGACAGACAGACAGAGAGACAGACAGACAGACAGACAAGATAGACAGATAGACAGACAGACAGACAGACAGACAGACAGAGATAGATAGATAGATAGATAGATAGATAGATAGATAGATAGATAGATAGATAGATAGATAGATAGATAGATAGATAGATAGATAGATAGATAGATAGATAGATAGATAGATAGATAGATAGATAGATAGATAGATAGATAATTGATTTGTGTCATCAGGTGTTTGTTTTGCTAGCAGTTCAAATGCTAATATTTTAAAACATTCCAAGAAGAAATGATTGATTTGATTTCTAACCAGCACAGGCTGTTGTTAAAGCTTTGCTTGTATTGTAAGAGACTAAAGAGCTGAAAGCAGAATGTTGTGTCTGTAGCTTGATGCCGTGAGCTGTGGCAGAGGCTGTTTGGCTGATTTGTGTGATGAGGATGTGGTTTTATGTAAACATAAAGCTGCTGGAGAAGTGCTCACCGTTGTGCAGAGCTCAATGTGATCTCATAAACGGGAGAAATGTCTTCCGAGTCGCCCATTATGCAGCTAAATGACAAGAGCAGCCACTGAGAAATGACACAGAGAAATCGAGTTCACTTCCATTCAGTCTGTTATTTAGTGCTGTCCTTCCGTCACTTTACACAAGGCCTGAGCTTCATTTTCAGTTATTGTCAGATATCAGAATTTATTCAGCTCTATGAGAAGTCTTTGACAGGCACCAACCATGTGGGAAACACTTATTTTTAATGGTTGCAAAATGTAACTTGTATTTTGTGTAACTTTTTTATGTTATTCAAGATACAAACATTTTTCACTTTAATGTAATTTAAGTTGAAATGGCTTAAACATCCAAGTTGGCTGTACTTAAATATTTAAGGCAGCAACTTTTTTTTCATATTACAAAACACTAAAGCCTTTTGTAAAGCACAAAATACTATTTTTCCACCACTTTAAAGTAAATTATTGATGTTATGAGTTCATTTTGATGGCTGTGGCATGCAGTGTGACAGCTAAATGTTTAAAAATAGAAATATTAAATAAAGTCATAATCATTTACAAGTGATCATGAAACCTATATGTATAATTTAATTAGACAAGTACTTGTTTGAAGAAAATCATACATTTTGTTAATTAAAGTTGAACTTTGCAGTAATTTCATGCATATTAATGCTGAACGTCTCTTTCTGTCGGAGGCGTCACACCACAGGACTGACTAAACACAATCATTAAAAAATTAATTTACAGCGGGAGCTGAAAGCTCTTTAGCTCGTCTTTTTGACATTTGAAATATCTTATTTACCTCCTGTTGGGTTCCTGGAAATGAAGTCTAAAGATTTGCGAAGACTTAAATGAAATCATATTGTTTCGATCAAATAATATGTTTTGGTGATACAGAGATCAAGGATTCAAGGGAGATGTTAGAGAGATTTTGCATGTTTAGAAAAGAAGTCAATATGCAGAATAATTGGTGAACAAATTATATAGTTGTTACATTTATAAAATTGTAAAAAAAAAAAAAAAAATTAAAATCATATATTTTTTTTAAAAATTTCCACATAAAAATATAATAATGATAATGATAATGATAATGATAATGATAATAATAATAATAATAATAATAATAATAATAATAATAATAATAATAATAATAATTGTCCAGCCAAATTATCAAAATATATGTGAAAAAAGTATTGGCCTTCTCATTTATCAAATCTGATCATGTTTATCATCACACTGAACTCTGCGCCGCAGATTCACCCTCTCCGGCTGAACTCAAATGTCTGGTTTTGTCCCGTCCTCCTGCCACTGCGGTGACTGTAGAATCACGGGCCAATAAGAAGGTGACTGAGGTTACAACCGATAGATCAATGTGCTGATGTGGGATCAGCGGGCTGTCACACATCCTGTGTGTCTCCGAACACTCCTTTAAACCGTCTGTCTGGGGCTTCAGTGCCGCGGATCAATAGCAGTTAATTTCAGTCCACAGACTCGTGTGTGTGTGTGTGTGTGTGTGTGTGTGATGAGAGATCATGCGTCATACTGCCGTTCTGCTGGGAGGGAAGGAAGCTCTGATACCGCGGTAAAAGGTCATGATGAACAGAGCCACTGTCTACGCTTCATATTAGTGTGGGGGTTTATTCTAGCTGTTGGGTAAACAACCCTGTGTTTTAAAGTCACCATGAAATCAGCATTTTATGAAATATTTCCATATTTATAATAAATTATTTAACTGCATGTGCATCTATCTATCTATCTATCTATCTATCTATCTATCTATCTATCTATCTATCTATCTATCTATCTATCTATCTATCTATATCTATCTATCTATCTATCTATCTATCTATCTATCTATCAATCATTTGGTTGTTCTATCTCGTTCTATCATTAGTTCTATAATTTGTTCTATCATTCGCTCTATCGTTTGCTCTTTCGTTCTATTGGTCAATCGGTCATTCTATCGTTCATTCTATCACTCGTTCTATCATTCATTCTATTCTATTGGGCTGTAAAGTCAAATAATCATGATTAAACGCATCTAACATAAAAGTCTGTTTACATAATACACACACACACACACACACACACACACACACACACACACACACACACACACACATATATTTATACATGTATACTCTATATGTGTGTCTGGTATGAAATGTATGAAATGTCTGTTTTTTGTGATTATGTCGCATACTTTCATAGGCATTATATACATTACCCAGGTATTATACAGAATGACAAATACAAAGTATCAAAACGTGGCTTTATTGGCACTGAACGTGTTTTTTTGTTTGTTTTTTTTTCATTAACGAAGATCTACGACATCAAGTAAAGCACGTTTTTACTAGAAAAACATGAAAGCAGGTGTTGAGCTACTTGTTGCAGAAAGGAAGGCTAGAATGGCATTTTAAATGGCACTACATTTTCTTCCTGTTTCACAATCGTGACACAGCAATCGTCCGGGAACAATAGGGGCAAGCCTCTGTGGCAGGAGTGGAAGCTCACGTGTTTCGCTACCAGGACGCCACCGCCGAACAAACACTAAAGCGTGAGTAGCTGGAGTATTCTATACTCTGCCGGCTGGCCCTTTGGCATTGTATAGAATGCCCAGGAAATGTTTGAAATATAAACCATTTCATACTTTGCCTTAAATTCCCTAGGCATATAATGCCGGATTTCACACATTGCCATAACATACATATATATACACACACACTCACCTAAAGGATTATTAGGAACACCATACTAATACTGTGTTTGACGCCCTTTTGCCTTCAGAACCGCCTTAATTCTATGTGGCATTGATTCAACAAGGTGCTGAGAGCATTCTTTAGAAATGTTGGAGATTTGTGGGATGCACATCCAGGGCACGAAGCTCCCGTTCCACCACATCCCAAAGATGCTCTACTGGGTTGAGATCTGGTGACTGTGGGGGCCATTTTAGTACAGTGAACTCATTGTCATGTTCAAGAAACCAATTTGAAATGATTCGAGCTTTGTGACATGGTGCATTATCCTGCTGGAAGTAGCCATCAGAGAATGGGTACATGGTGGTCATAAAGGGATGGACATGGTCAGAAACAATGCTCAGGTAGGCCGTGGCATTTTAAACAATGCCCAATTGGCACTAAGGGGCCTAAAGTGTGCCAAGAAAACATCCCCCACACCATTACACCACCACCACCAGCCTGCACAGTGGTAACAAGGCATGATGGATCCATGTTCTCATTCTGTTTACACCAAATTCTGACTCTACCATCTGAATGTCTCAACAGAAATCGAGACTCATCAGACCAGGCAACATTTTTCCAGTCTTCAACTGTCCAATTTTGGTGAGCTCGTGCAAATTGTAGCCTCTTTTTCCTATTTGTAGTAGAGATGAGTGGTACCCGGTGGGGTCTTCTGCTGTTGTAGCCCATCCGCCTCAAGGTTGTGCGTGTTGTGGCTTCACAAATGCTTTGCTGCATACCTCGGTTGTAACGAGTGGTTATTTCAGTCAAAGTTGCTCTTCTATCATCTTGAATCAGTCGGCCCATTCTCCTCTGACCTCTAGCATCAACAAGGCATTTTCGCCCACAGGACTGCCGCATACTGGATGTTTTTCCCTTTTCACACCATTCTTTGTAAACCCTAGAAATGGTTGTGCGTGAAAATCCCAGTAACTGAGCAGATTGTGAAATACTCAGACCCGGCCCGTCTGGCACCAACAACCATGCCACGCTCAAAATTGCTTAAATCACCTTTCTTTCCCATTCTGACATTCAGTTTGGAGTTCAGGAGATTGTCTTGACCAGGACCACACCCCTAAATGCATTGAAGCAACTGCCATGTGATTGGTTGATTAGATAATTGCATTAATGAGAAATTGAACAGGTGTTCCTAATAATCCTTTAGGTGAGTGTGTGTGTATATATATATATATATATATATATATATATATATATATATATATATATATATATATATATATATATATATATATATATATATATATACACATATATACATTAATAGTAATAGTAATTAATTAAAATGGACTCTTCTCAAATCCCTGAATTGAGTGGTAAAACCTGATCCCAACCCAGAAATGTGATCAGATGAGCCATACATAACCTATCATGTGTTTTTTTCTGTTTAAACAGGCAAAAGAGCCAGTGTTTCCCAGATATCTGTAACAATCAGAACTCTACAGATGTGTTAGTACGGCCTAAAACTTTGTTTTCACATTGTTCACTCTCTCTTCCTCAAGCAAACACTTCTTCACAAAAGTGCCTCAAAAGAGGTTTTGAAAGCACCTTCTTTTCCCTTGTGTACCACACAACACCTGCCACAAACCTCCAATCTTTGCTTTCACTCCAGTCAATATGTACCTACTTGATAAAAGTGTTCTTAAAACTCATGAGGATAAAGTTGTGCTAAAAATATCAGGGGAAACGACCTTATTATCATCCGCTGCTCTTCTCAGCTCCTTCACAGTGATTGTTCCTGGTGTTCAAGGCAAAAACTTTTTCCTTCATTTGTTGCTTCAGAGGAGCATCACTATATTCACAGCCATTAGACTTCACAGAGGAGACGAACAACCCGCGGTTTATTCACTGTAAGACGTTATAATTGAAGTCAAAACTGACGGTTCATAGAAAGAACAGTGCATGAACCACTTGAGTTTAATGAGAGAACTTTCTCAACTGACGGGTTGTGACACAAGTGGGCTGCAGATCTGATTAGACTCATAAAGTTACTAATGCAAAGAAAACATATTTTTTAGTTGTTGATGTCGGATCTCGTCTGTCATGTAGAAGATAATTATATTAGACAGATGCTAATGAGGACTGATTGTGTGACATGCTGTTATTCTCAGAAACCACAAGAAAAACTGCACAAGGTCAAAGAAAATATCTGCAAAACCAAATATCGGAGGCGTTTTTTTTCTCCTTTTGAAAAAGTAACCTTTTTGCTATCCTGATTATACACAGTGAGTTAGTTGTTAATGAGTTGTGTTTGGCATTTAGTTTCCCTGCTGCCTGCAACTCTATCAAAATATACTTGTATTTTGGACATTTCTAAATGTTTTCTTTATTTATTTTTATTATGGAGGTGAGTAAATACTCATGACATTTGACATGTTAAACTAAACCCTAATATTAAGGAGTACCATTAGAATATCATTAGAATTAGAGTGTTTTTTTGTTTTTTTAGAGATTTTGTAATCACTTAGCAATAATTAGCAAATTTTGTCATAAAAAAAAAAAAAGACACAAAAAGAAGTTTAAAATATGTGACCCTGGACCACAAAACCAGTCATAAGTCACATGGGTATATTTGTGCAAATAGCCAACAATACATGGGTCCAAATTATCCATTTTTATTTCATGCCAAAAATCATTAGGATATTAAGATCATGTTCCATGAGGATATTTTGTAAATGTCTACAACATATATATATATATATATATATATATATATATATATATATATATATATATATATATATATATATATATATATATATATATATATATATATATATATATATTACTAGTAGTAAGGACTTTGCTAAGGACTTCATTTGGACAACTTTAAAGGCGATTTTCTTAATATTTAGATTTTTTTGCACCCTCAGATTTCAGGTTTGCAACCAGCCTATCCTAACAAACCACACATCAATGGAAAGCTTATTTATTCAGCTTTCATATGATGTATAAATATCAATAATAAAAAAAATAAAATAAAAATTGACCCTTATGATGTCACTGTTATGTTCTGTTTTGTTCCATGGACTTCCTGTTTTCATTTGTCACATGATTCTTTGTTCTGTTTCCCGCCACTCATCAGTTTCCATGGTAACCTTCATTATGAGTTAATTCAGCTGTGTCTTGTCAATTAACTCGTTTCTGTTTGCTATTTAGTTCTCCTGTTTTGTCCGGTCTCATCTATGTATAGAGTGTGTTGCGATCCTGCCTGTATTACTCACCTGAATATCTTTGTTCATTAAACCTTCGTTTGAGAATTGTATGTACCTGTCTTCGCCTTCCTGCCTGCACACACCCGTGACATATGACTGGTTTTGGGTCACATATGTTAAACTATTTGTATTTTCTGAATTAAGTGAATTAATGAACAAGCATGAATGAATTAATGAATACATACATGCAGACTGGAAAACAATATATTATAACCTAAATTTGAGGAATAAATCCTGCATGCATACACACATATATATATATATATATATATATATGTATGTATATGTATTACAAACTTCACTCACATTTTAGGATCCAGTTATCACTATTAACTATATACTATGACTTTCATTTCAATAAACTGCAATTTACTGCTCATTAATTGTTAAGTTTAGATATTTGGCACAATTAAGGCTGTAGAATATGATCATGCAGAATAAGGCATTAATACATGCTTTATAAGTACTATTAAACAGCTATATAATTTGCATGCTACTAAGTAACAGGTTAATGGTGAGAACTGGACCCTAAACTACCCAAACCTCATATCTTCACCTCTTAATCACGTGGACTATGTATTTACCAAAACGCTAAAAGTTTATGTGAAATTATTTGTGTGTAACGTACTTAATATTCATGAGCTGAGCCACGCTGTACTGTCACAACAAGCTCATCTGTAAAGCCCATTGTTAATACGAGTTGAAAATTTATTAACATAAATTAATAAAAGAAAACAGTGATTAAAAAAAAAAAAAAATTATTGAATATTTTCAGTATGTGAAAAACCCTAACAATTCTTGTAAAATTGCATATGATGAAACCAAAAGCAATTAATAGCAGTCACCGTTATAACCTGGAAGGATCCCTGACACCATCTGTAGCAAAAGCCAATGAACGCTGTGATCAGGTATTATGATTTGGAAGAGCAGCACTCAGGAAATGAGTTTCATTTCATAAGGTGCTGCCCAATAAAGCGTAGTGAGTTTTATTATTAATTTGCCATGGCAGCTGGGGTTACAGCAACAAGACAATCATTCCCCCATAATAGTAACTTCATTTTTATATGAACCATCTGTGTATTAAGAGAAAGCTTGCCGCAGTCTAATTTCAATGTGAGTCAATAGGTTTGAAGTATGATTTGCGCTGCTTGTAGTGAACAGGTTATTGCATAAAGATGGTCAAGATGGTCAAGATTTGTGGTTTGTTGCAGGTCTGATGCTTTTCAGCTCAAGCTAACTTGATTCAAGATACGTATGTTGCTGTTTTGAGCATAAAAAAGTCCCTCCAGCTGGAGTTCTTCTCTATATCAGTGTTTCTGAACTCCCTGAAACGCCTCCATAGTCTTGAGTTTTCTTCCGGGAACAAACACGTGACAAATATCTAATTCTAATTTAAATAATTCATACGCAGAATAAAGGGGCGGGCCTGGTTGACTTAGTTAGTAGTATGTTGAAACTCACGGTTATGGTAAGGGACTGGACATTTCCCAAATACACTCAAACCACTTGACCATTCACAACACACTGATGCAGCCGACCAATCAGAGCACATTGTGCTTTAAAGGGGTCATGAACTGAGAGGTCATAGCTTTTGACATAAGAGGTCATCATTCTATAAGAATGTAAGTTTCAGAACTGAAAACTTCCTTTTTAGTCCAAAAACAGCATTTATTGTTACCAAGCCCAGCGAACGACTCGTTGTGGAATGTGCTTATAATAGATGAAAGACCGCCTCCACAGAAGAAGATCAACACCTACTTCATCATTGTAACACTGTCCCCACCCACCGGAGTGTTAGTGAGATGACGAGGCTGGATGAACTAAAAATAACATTACCTTCCAAAGGATCCTAATGCTAGGAATGTGCTTATTTATTTTTAACAATGTCAATGTCTCAGTTGAGCATTATTTATTTGTATTCGATTAATTTCACTGTGGATTCTTTGGGAAATCAGTCATAATTTCCACGCAGGCTTTGCAAACAGACTTTTACGATATGGACTCGACAGTAACGCCACAACATGTGAGTAACCGTGTTAATTCTAATGTCTGATTGATTTCTGATGTGTAATGATTCATGAACAGTCAGATGTTCTTTGTCTGTGTGTCAGTAAATCAAACCAGTAACTAAACACTCAACTTCACATTGTTTCTCTTAGTAGGATGAAAATAATCTGTTATTTAATCTGTGATTAAATTATATATAGAAAGAGATCAAAGAACGCTCCCTTTACAATCGCTGGAGCTGTCAATCAAACAGTGCAAGTTTATCAATGACTGAGTTCTGGCCAAAACTCCCGTAATAATCAATACATTTCTTATTTACATTGTGTTTGCACGGTTAGTTATGATGAAAGCATTCGTTAGTGTGCAGAAATCAAGTTGCAATGACGAGATCGCTGCATTCATGCACTCAACATGTCTGAGATCAGCTACAATGATCATCACTGCAACCTTTCATGCCACAATCTGAATATTTAGATCTATGGCGTTATATGATGCTATAATCAACACTTTTCACAATTAGTTAACCTTGAGAGCTGTAATAGTAAAAACGTTCTAAAAGTTTTCGAGAGAGTTTCACATGTAAATCTTATTTCATATGCAAAGATGTCAGCCAATCACAGCAGTGGGCATTTACACTGAAGTCTCGCAGCAGCCAATCACAGCAGTGGCCGTTTACACTGAAGTCTCGCAGCAGCCAATCACAGCAGTGGGTGTTTACACTGAAGTCTCACAGCAGCCAATCACAGCAGTGGGCGTTTACACTGAAGTCTCGCAGGAGCCAATCACAGCAGTGGGAGTTTACACTGAAGTCTCGCAGCAGACACGCTCCTTCAAACAGAGCGTTCAAATCAGAAGCTAAAATCAGGGTAGGAAATACGCCATTTATTTCTATTATGACAATTTTTACGTAAAAATCATACTAACATTATAAGTGCACCACAGGAAACATTATAAAACAATGCAATTCAGGAGTATTCTATTACATTTAATTAAAAGATTATGAAAAAAAAAAAATCCTTTAGACAATAAAAGCAGGAAAGTTTATTTTGATTTCATGTTGACTCTAAGCTGGATCAGTGTTGCTGTCCATCATATGGCACTTACTGTAAGTTCAGGTCTTGCATGGTTAAAGCTGCTTCTAGATCAGCATTAAAGCCCCTCCAGCATCAGCGTTTTGAGTCCAGGCCGCTTAGCACTCAATGCCTCTGAGTTTTGCTCAAAGCTTTTATCATTGGCTCATTCCAAATTGGCACCAGAGGTGTTGCGAGAGGCCGGTCAAGGTCAGCTGAACATGTTGACACATAATGTATTAAATGAAGAGTCGTTTAAGATGGATTAGTTTGGAATGATAAATGGTTGGGGGCTGAAAACATGATAAATAGACGGAAACCAGAGGGGCCAAACCTGCAGATTTCTGTGCTGCCCCATGGTATTAAAGCCGTTCTGGATGGGCTCCAGGGGAGAGAGGTTAAGTCCCCTAGTCTTGCTTATGTCAAAGGGCTGGAATTGAGCCAGCCGGTTCATCGACAGATGGGGGGAGAGAGAGAGAGAGAGAGAGAGAGAGAGAGAGAGAGAGAGAGAGACAGGTTTGTGCGTGGGCATTGTTTCAGAACGAGCTGCAATAAGGATCTTTACATAAAGGGCTGTAATAGAGCTGTTCTTCAGCAGAGTAAAATGTGCAGACCATTTCCACATGTAGTGTTTCATTTAAGTTTGAACTTTATGTAAGATGTTTCTCTTAAAGTGGACCTATTATGCCCCTTTTTACAATATGCAATATAAGTCTCAGTGTCATGTGTGAAGTTTCAGCTCAAATTACCCCACAGATCATGTTATAAGTGCACATTTTTGAGTGAAAGGAAGAACATGCTTTTTTTGTGTATGTATCTTTATATGCAAATGAGCTGCTGCTCCCGGCCCCCTTTCCAGAAGAGGGCGGAGACTTTATAGCTCCAGCCTTGGATACACAACAGTTTGATTTTCATCTCTATCATGCTCACGTAACATTACGTTTTTTTTTGTTTTTTTGTTTTTTTGCACCATGTAAGTTTATGATCTGCATGCATTTTAAAGCCATATCAGTCTTCTTATCAGTCTAATCTTCTGATATATGGTTTTCTGAGCACACACACCTGAAGCACGCACACAGAAAGCTGATGTCAGACAGAGCATCCCACGAGTATTAAACTAAGTTCTCTTTCACGTCTTATTGTGCTTAAACTGTCAAATACACACAAGATTATGTCAAAAACACACACAGTTCACACAAACACAGTCGGTTATGTCGGTGAATGTAAATAAATCACGTGTATATTAGATCTGATTATTAAAGTGACGGCAGTGTAATATACAATACCTATATATCTGCTATACCTGCTGTTAATATGAATCAAACAGATGAAAATCACTCACTGCTCTTGACTGAATAACTTTAGTAGCTTTAATAAGAACACATTTCTTACTTGAATGCTCTGTCGAGGAGATAAACATGGCGGACTGTGTACTGCTCTCTGAGGGTGGGGTCTATGCTAATAGGGCGGAGTCTGTGTCAGTCATGGGCGTGGCCTACGCATATGCGATGTCAGACTGGATCACATTCCAAGTTTCAGATGTATGGGGAACAAATAGGGTGGTTGTGAATACAAACTCTGGAGACATATGTTCAAAAACAAAATAAAAGTGAATTTTGCATAATAGGTCCCCTTTAAACTGAAACAATTGTTGACATGTCATGAAACCTGCTGAGAACATGTACAGTACACTGCAGTGTCATTTTTTCATGACAATTAAGGACATTTTTTCACACTTTACATTAGCATAATGCTATATTATTTAAATAAATATAATTTAAACTTAAAATATTTGCACATCATAGTACACTGGGAAAAAATGGTGTGGAAACAATTTTCATACAGAAATCGGAAGTACATTTCACAATTAACTACAAAGAAATGAAAAGTAACACATTAAATGTTACATTTACAAGTAGAAAGACTGAAATACATTTTTGTAAACTTTTTTTGTACTTTTATTTACAACTTTTACAGTGTATATTTGATGCACTGCCTTTAAAAAATACATTAGTGAGAATCTAATGCAATTAAATATTGAAAATAATGGAAAATAAAATGCTAAAAATATAGAAAATAACTCGGTTTCTGAATGCATTATGGTAATTTGGGGAGAATATGCTACAATGTCATGAAAAGTGTGCATTATGAAAATAATACATTAATAATGTATAATGCAAATATTTTTTTCTTTGAGTAGAAAGTTCAAAAGAACAGCATTTATTACAAATACATTTTAACAATGTAAAGTCTTTTTTGATCAATGTAAGGACATTTCCTTTACCCTAAAACGCAACACAATGCAATGCATAATTCAAAATATGAAAAAAAAATAAAAAAAAAATAAATAAATATATTAAATTCTTCTTGAGCTATGAAAGCATTATAATAATCCTCTGTGAGTTTTCTCCATCAGTCTCTCTGAGAAACCGCACGTCCCTTATGGACATGTATATGAAATGTGCAGTTCACTCACTGTGACAGAACCCAGTACTTTGTGATTTACTTTTCACCTGATCAAATACAAGAAAAAAAACTTGATCAATTCCTACACCGATCTTTCCATTTCTGACATAATCCGGTCTTTCTCGAGTTGTTTGCTTTTCTCAAAGGTGTGAGTCTATGGAGAAGGACTTCATCAATATCGGTGTCTCATGCTGTGTCCCTCCCACTGCGCTTAAGTGCTCGCATTTGCCTACTGTTGTGTTTTCGCACGGAAGTTTGTGCCTCCGTGATCTCAGCAGACTGATTACGGCAGGCAGACTCACCCAAGACGACCTGCTCATGTTCAGCATGGGGCGAGATACTTTTCGTCTGAATGGATAGAACAAACACATTTGAGCTGATGTAAAAAATATCAGAGCCTAACTGCATAGACAGGTGAGGAAGTTTTCACAAGAATCACATTCACAGTCCATGCACGGTGATAACTAAGAAAATATGAGTGTTTGCCCTTGAAAAGAAATATGCAATCATTAGAATGATAGAAAATTTTAAAAATATATTTTTCCATTTGTTCTAAACTTTTCCAGTATGTGATAAGCCATTGTCAAGGTATTCCACAATGACCAACGCAATCTACCATGAGAAAATTACAGGTTTGCAAATTAGCTTCTGGTTTAAGACATGATTTTTTGGGGGCGGTAAATGGTGTAAACACCAGTAAATTGACGAGTGCAAACCTTAGTAAATCACCTTGTATGCTTCATTCAAACACTCTCCTGCCATACATTTTGTGTCTGAAAAGAAAAACTCATACAAATGCATATGCAATAAGGTCAGCCGCAAAAAGTGCTAATTTTTTACTGCATGTCTTTAGTAAATCCTGACAGTACTTTTTAACACCAAACGAGGTGCATGCTGTTAGTAAATCTGGCACTATATGTAAACATGCGTGTGAATGGTACATGTAAGGGATAATCCATGTTAATGCATGAAGTGGAGTGCATTCAAATTGTTTAATGCACAGCTAGTATTGGATTATCCCGCTTATACCATGGCCATTTACGGGCATTGACAAGCTGTTATTGATGTTCGCTGCATAATATTTGTCCGGTATTTTTGCAACATATATATAAACCATGCATTATTAAAGAGACAGCTCGCACAATGGGTCCATAAAAATACTATACTTATATATTTTGCTATTGTATTGTGGAGTGACACTTTCATAAACATTTCTATTATTGGTAAATATTACAATACCATAGCACAACAACAGTGATCAGCAATAATGATAAGCCTAATACTCATAAAGACTAATACTCATAAAAATAATAAGATCATATAGATAATAACACAGTCTCGGAGGTAAGAAGTAGAATATCCTTCACCAGAAATATCACAGTAATTAGGAACCACAGTTTCCACAAATCCCTTCACTTGATTGGGATGTTCTCTTTTATTCTGGACTTTATGCAACGTTTTGTCGGGTCTAAAGTCAATAGCGCAGTATTTTTGTGTTATTTAAAGGGTGTGTTATAGCCTATAAGCGACTGCATAAACTCTGCTTATTACACACACAGGGATGCAACATTTTTAAATATTAAAAATAAAATGATTTCTCTCTGGAGAAGCATTCAGTCTTTCCGCTCGCAAATTCCGCCATGTAAATAGTGAATCCTTTTAAAGGGAATGGGAGATGAGACTCTGATTGGTTTATTGCACGTTACGCTCAAAAAACACACCCATGACTCATTAAGCACTAGGTACAATCCTTTTAGACCATGGTGTCTGGTACGCCAACTGTTTTTTTTTTTCTTTTTTCTTCATTAAACTGGCAAAAGTGGATTCAGACACGCTCTAAGTGCACCTGCGCCGTGAACTTCAGACCATGTGCTCAGATTGTTAAAATAGATCCCCTTGTGATCCATGACAATGAGTAACAAATGATTAAAAATGCAAAAAGCTGAAAAAAAAGAATGACTTTGGGCAGCAAAATCACCCATATATTAGGCTATTTTGAAATTGCATTACCAAGGACTAAAATGTAACTAAATGTCCATATCTGCTTTAGAATCACAGGGAGTCTGAGCACACAAGGCCGTCTCTATCTGTATTTGCTGTGTGTATTAAATCCAGGCCCTTATATCCCACTGATCCACACTTGAGCTCAAACAGTCATGCTTGTGAAACGCTCACAGTCATTTTCTCCTCCTGATGTGTGATTGGCTACAGAGGTTTGTTGGACAGGTCACTAGAGACAGACAATATTACTCGACTGAGAGACCAGACGAGCCGCTAGAACAAAAGGTGACGTCTGGGTCATCTTGATTGTAGTGGGACATCTGTTCATCAAATCACGCCTGATTTATCAGCACTCGGCCTCTCCTGTGTGACTGAGGTGGAGCACTGAGCTGGTAAGCTTTCGTTCAACTTCAGATAATTGCATAACTTTGCTAAAATTGCTGCGGTTCTCTTAAATGAATAATTCAGTTTGCATACTGGATAATATGTGCATTTTTGCCAAATTCATTGATACCTGTTTTACCTGTATTTTTGTGTGCAACATGCACTGGATGATAAAACAAATCATATCATCCAACAAATATCGCCCTGTAGTTATATAATGAATGGTTGCATTGATCAAGTAGGTGCAGATACCAAAAAATTGGGTATAACAACCTCGCAAGGCGTCAGCCGATTCTAACGTTGCATTATCAGCCGTTTCGACACCTGTTGCAGCCCTGAGCCACGGCAGATAAATCTTGAGTGCTTCTAAAAGCCTGATCCTCTTTTTGATTCATTATCTGTTCCATTATGTACCACATTCATCCTCGGCACGGGGTTCATCTTCAAGATGAAGAAGACTGGCTGTACTTCAGGTTCATCCATTCAGGTTTTTTTTTTTTTTTTTAAAGCGGCCCTCTTGTACTGTATTAGGATTAGTATGACAGACTCACAATAAGGGGTTTCTTTATCGCTGGTGAAATTTCTGAGGGGTAGCTCTTCACTGACATTTCTACATTTTTCTGAGAGAAAGAGACAGAGATAGAGAATAGTCAGAGAATAAAGACCTCGGCATAGAAAAAGACAGAGCAAGACCTCATTTCAGGTGAAGTCTCGTAGGTCATGAACAAGCCGTAATTTGCTTCAAACGAGTAGTGAGATTGTATTGCAACAGAACAGTGTCCTTTACTTTTCACTGTTTCCCTTGCACTGGGAACAGACTGAACCTTGATAATGCACGATTTGTGTTCAATGGAAATTGAATCAGCTCATTGTTGATGGAACCATTTCAATGGCTCTAGGAAAACATGGAAAATGGATTTTAGAATGAGGACATTAGTGTGATGTTTAATGGTTATTTAGGACAAATAAGGAAGAATATTCAATAAGGAACAAAAAGAAAGATGTCAGGAAGTGATTAAATGGTGTAAAGATGGTGTATAAATATATAAATAATTTTTTTTTTTTTTTTTTTTTGGGGCTTTACTAGAATAGGTTTTCATGGTTCAAAAAACACGTGTTTCCCCATATTCTCCATTGTTGCAGCTCGTCTCTTCCCAGTCTGTCAGTAACGTCCGGTTTAGTTCCTGTCTCTATGAAGCCCAGCCTTCTGAAAACCACAGTGTGCTCTGATTGGTCAGCTGGATCAGTGTGTTGTGATTGATCAAGCCTTTCGAGTGTGTTTGGGAAGTGTCCCCTCCATTACCATAACCGCCAGTTTCAACACAACTAACGAACTAACTCAACCAGGCCCCGCCCCTTTATTCTGCATATGCCATGGGTGGGAATTATTTGAATGAGGAATATTGTGACGTGTTCGCTCCCAGAAGAAAATTCAAGACTACAATGGGAGTTCAGAAACAGCGCACACAATAACTCCCGCTGGAGGGACTTTGTGCTTTGTAACTTTGCAGAGCTTTTTCATGCTCAAACAGCAACATTACACAAAGACAGATGAACATGTAAAAAGCATAATATATGCTCTTTAAGCATCTAATGCACAGATTTAGTCTGTTGTGATGCCGTTTCAGAGCTGTTGTTTTGGTCTGTTCTAGACTCTGGGTCTTTGTTGCATTCATTTGCATTTTTTTTTTTTTCTTTGTACCAACAAAGACAACTGATCCGACACACATGCTTAGATTGCTGATGTTCTTGGTGAGTAAGAGCTACCTCAGTGATCAGGAGAGACATGCTCAGCATTCACTAAGTAAGAGCCCTCATGCACTGCAGTGTTATCATTTATCATATATATATATATATATGTATATATATATATATATATATATATATATATATATATATATATATATATATATATATATATATATATATATATATATATATATATATATATTATATATATATATATATATTATATATATATATATATATATATATATATATATATATATATATCCCATATATATATATAATCCGGGAGGCCTGTCTTTACATGCACATGAAGTTGTGACATCCCATTCTTAATCCGTAGGGTTTGCTTTGCAGCTCTAACAGCTTCAACTCTTCTGGGAAGGCTTTCCACAAGGTTTAGGAGTGTGTTTATGGAATTTTTGACCATTCTTCTAGAAGCACATTTGTGAGGTCAGGCACTGATGTTGGACGAGAAGGCCTGGCTCGCAGTCTCCGCTCTAATTCATCCCAAAGGTGTTCTATCGGGCTGAGGTCAGGACTCTGTGCAGGCCAGTCATCTCTCCATCAAACTTTACACTTGGCACAATGCAGTCAGGCAAGTCCCGTTCTCCCAGCAACCGCCAAACCCAGACTCGTCCATGGGATTGGCAGACAGAGAAGTGTGATTGGTCACTCAAGATTCAAGATTCAAGATTCAAGAGTTTTATTTGTCACATACACAGTTATATACAGAATATACAACCAGCAGTGAAATGTAAACAGGTCCGCTCCATGGACAGTGCAAATTCACAGTTAAAAACACAAGGAAGAAATTATATAGAAATAGGATAAAAAAAAGTCTATATCTGTAGAATTATAAATAATCAAGTCAAGAGAAAAAAAAAAGTAAAAAACGCTGAATTTCCTCAGCTGGCGCAGGTGGTACAGTCTTTGCCTGGCTTTTTTCACCTGTGTCTGAATGTGAGCAGTCCAGGTCAGGTCCTCGGAGATGTTTACACCCAGGTACTTGAAGCTGCTCACTCTCTCTACTGGTGACCCGCTGATCATGAGGGGGGAGTATGTCCGTTGCTGTCTCTTCCTGAAGTCCACAATCATTTCTTTGGTCTTGCCAACATTCAGAGAGAGACAGTTGTCCTAGAGAACACGTCTCCACTGCTCTAGAGTCCAGTGGCGGCGTGCTTTACACCACTGCATCCCACGCTTTGCATTGCACTTGGTGATGTAAGGCTTGGATGAGCTGCTCGGCCATGGAAACCCATTCCATGAAGCTCTCTACGCACTGTTCTTGAGATAATCTGAAGACTACATGAAGTTTGAAGGTCTGTAGCTATTGACTCTGCAGAAAGTTGGTGGCTTCTGCGCACTGTGACCCTCAGCATGTGCTGATCCCACTCTGTGATTTTACATAGCCTAACACTTCGTGGCTGAGTTGCTGTTGTTCCCAACTGCTTCCACTTTGTTATAATCACACTAACAGTTGACTGTGGAATATTTAGTGAGGAAATTTCAGGAATGGACTCATTGCACAGGTGGCAACCTATCACGGTACCACGCTTGAGTTCACTGAGCTCCTGAGAGCGAGCCATTCTTTCACAAATGTTTGTAGAAGCGTCTGCATGACTAGGTGCTTGATTTTATACACCTGTGGCCATGGAAGTGATTGGAACACCTCAATTGGGTGTCCCAATACTTTTGGCAATATAGTATATATAGTGGTGGCCAAAATTATTAGAACACCTGATAATCTGAAAATATTTACATTTGTTTGCCTCCAAAACATGATTTAATTCCGTAAATGTTCATGAAACATGCAGATGGTTGCTCTGACCATCAAATATCAGATGAAGTGAGTCAAACTGTTTTTATCCACTTTTAACTTCAATATTTGGTATGTCCACCTTTTGCAGCAATTACAGCAGCACATCTCTCTGGCATAGTGTCAGTATATTTCCTCTGAGAGATTCACCATTAATGTTATCCAATGCCTTCTGCAACTGAAGCCAAAGGCTTTTTAGATCTTTCCACTTTATTTTCCAACTCACCCCAAATGTGCTCAATGGGTTTGAGGTCCGGACTTTAAGGGGGCCAGTCCAACATTTTCAATGTTCCAGCAGATTCCCTCCATCGCAGGTAGTTCCGGCAATAGTTAGAAGGATGTTTTGGGTTATTGTACTCTTGGAAAATAAATCCAGGCCCAAAAAGACGACGACTCCCAGATGCCAAGTGATCTAATAATTTTGGCCACCGCTGTATTTAGGTGTATATATGTATAGCATCCATATATAAATATAATGCATTGATGTATGCATGCATTTCATGAGTTGAAGAGGAGTAGTGGCAGTGGATTTCAGTTTTATTTATATCAGAGAAGTCTGGTTGTTCATGTTTGCATGTGTGAAAGATTGATTTACCTGCTGTGATACAATGCTGATATTTGAGTAACATGTTGTTTATTAGTTTCAGAAGCCTTGAACTTCACCACTTTTAACTCTGACAGGCATCAATCATCGTCCCTGGACTTTTGTTATACGTTGTTTCCTATTCTGTCTGCCATCTTTGTAGTCCCTTTGTAGTTTTTCATGTGGATTAGTCTGATTGATCCCAGTGTCTTGTTACCCTTGTCAGTCGTTGCTTGGTGAGAGAGTGATGTGAAGGCATGTTCTCTGTGTTTTCCACACAGCCTCTCCTGGTTGTTTTGTTATTTTTCATTAAAACTACTTGCACTTAGATCCTCACAAATGACATTTATAACATTTTGTACATGAACACAAATGAGTTTTGGGCAGTTTTTGGGGCTTGACGACCCCTCAGCCTGAGACCGTTGGCTGAACGTCTGATGCATAACACATACAAAATGGAAAACACTTCAGGATTTTCAAAGTCGTCATCTGATTTCTGCGAGACGTGTGTGTTGCGTTTTTTAATGGTGCGCCTGTCGTGATGCCAAACCGCGTTTACAAGTGTGACAATGAGCTCTTATCGGGATCAAATAAACAGAATTTTCAAAAGTATGTAAAGTTCTTAAATTAATCATTTACGAACCCGATTCCAAAAAAGTTGGGACACTGTACAAATTATGAATAAAAAAGGAATGCAATAATTTACAGATCTCATAAACTTATATTTTATTCACAATAGAATATAGATAACATATCAAATGTTGAAGGCGAGACATTTTGAAATGTCATGCCAAATATTGGCTCATTTTGGATTTCATGAGAGCTACACATTCCAAAAAAGTTGGGACAGGTAGCAATAAGAGGCCGGAAAAGTTAAATGTACATATAAGAAACAGCTGGAGGACCAGTTTGCAACTTATTAGCTCAATTGGCAACATGATTGGGTATAAAAAGAGCCTCTCAGAGTGGCAGTGTCTCTCAGAAGTCAAGATGGGCAGAGGATCACCAATTCCCCCAATGCTGCGGCCAAACATACTGGAGCAATATCAGAAAGGAGTTTCTCAGAGAAAAACTGCAAAGAGTTTGAAGTTATCATCATCTACAGTGCATAATATCATCCAAAGATTCAGAGAATCTGTAACAATCTCTGTGCGTAAGGGTCAAGGCCGGAAAACCATACTGGATGCCCGTGATCTTCAGGCCCTTAGACGGCACTGCATCACATACAGGAATGCTACTGTAATGGAAATCACAACATGGACTCAGGAATACTTCCAGAAAACGGTGAACACAATCCACCGTGCCATTCGCTGCTGCCGGCTAAAACTCTATAGGTCAAAAAAGAAGCCATATCTACACATGATCCAGAAGCGCAGGCGTTTTCTCTGGGCCAAGGCTCATTTAAAATGGACTGTGGCAAAGTGGAAAACTGTTCTGTGGTCAGACCAATCAAAATTTGAAGCTCTTTTTGGAAAACTGGGACGCCATGTCATCCGGACTAAAGAGGACAAGGACAACCCAAGTTGTTGTCAGCGCTCAGTTCAGAAGCCTGCATCTCTGATGGGATGGGGTTCATGAGTGCGTGTGGCATGGGCAGCTTACACATCTGGAAAGGCTCCATCAATGCTGAAAGGGATATCCAAGTTCTAGAACAACATATGCTCCCATCCAGACGTCGTCTCTTTCAGGGAAGACCTTGCATCTTCCAACATGACAATGCCAGACCACATACTGCATCAATCACAACATCATGGCTGCGTAGAAGAAGGATCCGGGGACTGAAATGGCCAGCCTGCAGTCCAGATCTTTCACCCACAGAAAACATTTGGTGCATCATAAAGAGGAAGATGCCACAAAGAAGACCTAAGACAGTTGAGCAACTAGAAGCCTGTATTAGACAAGAATGGGACAACATTCCTATTCCTAAACTTGAGCAACTTGTCTCCTCAGTCCCCAGACGTTTGCAGACTGTTAGAAAAAGAAGAGGGGATGCCACACAGTGGGAAACATGGCCTTGTCCCAACTTTTTGAGATGTGTTGATGCCATGAAATTTAAAATCAACTTATTTTCCCCTTAAAATTATACATTTTCTCAGTTTAAACATTTGATATGTCATCTATGTTGTATTCTGAATAAAATATTGAAATTTGAAACTTCCACATCATTGCAATCCATTTTTATTCACAATTTATACAGTGTCCCAACTTTTTTGGAATCGGGTTTGTATTAGATGCATGCCGGTCTGTTACTGTAGGGACTTTACATTTACATGCCATATAGTTTTGAGTTCATTGAAATAAAAAAAAATTAGTTAATACAACATTTTTGAGAATTGACATCACCCTTTATTCAAATAGTATTAAAAGATTTTGTAAGCATATTGCGTAATTGTGTTTTATTTGTTATAATGCAGTGAAACATGCCAAATTGTGCTATTTTCATGATTTATCACAACATTTTTTATTTTTATTTATGTGGTTCAGATACAATAATATTTTGAGTTTCTATTTATTGAACCCATTTCCTTCATTGTATTAACTCATTTTTTTTATTTATTTTTTTTATTTCAGTGAACTCAACATTTTAAAGCGACCAGGTTACTTACTTTAAGTTAAACCAACAATATTTTTTTACAGTGTGCCGCTGTCAATCATCGCACTGATTGGAGTTTAAGAGCATTAGTTGAGCTCCAGAGACGCTCGTTGCTTCTCAGCCCACCTTTTAGCGCTTGGAGGATGAACACGGCGGTGTTTGCCTATTCCCAACACATTAATGCATAATTTGGGGCATGTTGCCCATGAGAACTGCACGATGATCGGTTTCTGTGCTAATTTAAATATGTCGCCAGCGTGGTTCACCCTGTATGCCCACCAGCAGTAATTACTGTACGTTATTACAGTGCCTCGACCACTTTATATCATACAAATGTTATTATATTTCTTGGCTTAAAGAAGAAAAAAAATCATTCAATCATTCAAAAATCATTAAGCATTCTTGTTTTGTGAAATGTGATTTAAATCATATGATGGCTTGATTGCTTTTTGGAATATGTAAAAATCTAATTAATTCCATGTGAAAGGCATTTCATTTTTCATACTTCTATATTTGGTTGCTAAATTGTGGAGTTCAGGTGACTCTGTTTGTTCATTCTGCTGTTTACTGCCATTTTAATGAGATAGGAACATTTAATTTGATCATATCCTGCATGTGTTATGTTGTAAACACAGTAAATTAATAAGCAGGCAGACAATTATTCACAATCTACACGTTCATGATATCTATGATGACAAGAGGTTTATTAGACCACCATTTGGCGTCTCTTCAAACCGCCATGAAACATCCTCCTGTTTCCGTAAGAAATGAAAACGAGATCTAATGGCTTAAAAAGGTCAGAACGGTTTTGCTCTGCTGCTCGGCTGTAGATTATAATTGTTGCTAATGTAAACAACTAGCTCAGCATCCAAGGATCAATGTTTGCCTTGTGTGGCATTTTATACGTGATGTGAAAATGATTAAAACGAAGACACACTGTGATGTAACATTTAGACAACACGCTACTTATTGATCCAGATCTTTACTGCTGAAGACAACAGCCAATACCGCTCACTTGTGATGAATTTCAGAGCCATTTCGTTTACCCACAGGTGCTCTCAAATTCAGAAATGATAAGATAATAGCTTTCGGTGGAGAAAGGTCGTGGATATTTTAAGAGCAAGAGTTGATGTTGAAGAATCTGGGCTTATAACAAGATAAATATAAAACTATGATGTTGAATTCAGCAAGAGTGGTATTTTTATGTTTATAGCTGTCAAAATTTTGGAATAATTCTGGTTTCTGAAGGATCATGCGACTCAAGACTCAGGAACTCAGCTGTGATCACAGGAATAAATTACATTTTAAAATATACTCACATGGAAAATTGCTATTTTAAATTGTAACAATATTGCTGTTTTACTGTATTTTTGCATGCAGCCTTGGTGAGCAGAAGAGACTTCTTGCAAAAACTTTTAAAAAAAGCTTTATTTTTATATTTTGACCTGTAGGGTTATAGATTTGAAACGAACTCCTACCTAGTATTAAAATGCAGTATAGTTTGCAAACAGCAGCCCATACCATAACTGTGACAGTTCATTATGCCAGTTTTTAATTGGCACAGCCTTTTCATGGACGTTTCCATATGGGTAATGTTCGCTCATTTCTGCTGTAAAGGTCCACTTTGCCTTTGAGATATTAGGCGTCTTGCAATTTGTTTTTAGTGCGATATGAATCATAGCCTGACATAATCACTTAACCTGCTCCTGAGATTTGAGTTTCTCCCCGCTGACAGCCGTTTTCCACGTTCTTAATCATTCCTCCTCAAATCAATTTAATCTCCGGGAAACAATGTGCACGGGCATACCCAATAGACACTTCGCTGCCAACACCATGAGAAATGGCCTCCATCGAGGGATGGTGAAAAAAACGCAAGCGTTTCGACCTCTTCCATCTTCCCTCAGGCCCTCTGATTGGATGCGACCCTCCGGTCGGCTCCACAGGCGTCGTGGGTATCTTCAGGCCTGTGAAGGATGTTCTGGCAGGGAAGCGATGGATTATTTTTAAGGAGAAGCTGCCTCGTGGGCACAAACAGCCCTGACAATATTGATTTTGGGGCACGTGGACTTACACAAAAAAAAATCTTTTAATATTTAATTGTTGCTCTCAGCATGTACTGATGGGATTGGCTTTTTGCCGTAGGTGTGCTACAAATTAAATGAGGAAAATGCAAAGCATATTAAAATAGGCTTGTCATTTAGGGAGTTTCAACTTAAGTCAACAAGTAAACAAATGGTAGAGCAGCTCCTCTAGGGCAAAGCCAAACCAGGTCGCTCACTATTGTGAGTTCTTACTTGGAAAAGTTCACTGGGGAAATTGACAAGTTTGGAGGAATTACTTGTGCTCATTAAGGCCAACTCACACCACAATGGCAGATACCGACCAACGGCAACAGACACTTTAGGCAGTGGGTTACTCCTGCCGGGCATTGGTCAACATTCATTTTCACCACATTAACATGTTGAATTGGTGTTTGTCAGGCCGTGGAATGTCTGAGAAGTGACGTACTGTAGTCTGGTGATTGTCTGTGAATCTATCCTCATTTCTTTTGCCCATTCCTGGACCTTCCATGCAAATCCTGTACCATGAAATTGTCTAATCTCCCAACTTTCCTCTAATACTTCCTTAGCTAAATGACGTATAGCCCTTTAAACTTATCCAATATGCCATAGATAGTTTTTGATGGTGCAAATTTAAGAGCATTTCTGACAGCTCCACCTGCATTGTTGCTACTGGTGTTTTAGTAACTCCTAGAATGCATCTTAATGCTCTATATTGAATAGCATCCAATTTCTTTAGCAACGATGCAGATGCAGATGCAGACCCATACACAACGCATCCATGATCTACTATGGAGCAAAGAAGTGCATAGTGTATGCCCATCATTGATAGTTTATCTGCACCCCAATCCTGTCCTACTAATCATCTCACTAGGTTAAGTATCCCATTACACTTTTCTATAAACTCTATATGCATTTTCTAAGTCAGTCTACAATCCATCCATAAACCTAAATATTTAAATTTCACCACTCTTTCCAATGGCAGTTTCTACATATACAACTGAACATCTGGGACTTTGAACAATAAAAGGTAATATTTCTTTTCCACAAGATTCCATCATCTGCATATAGTGCTTTATTAATATCCTGATTAATTCCTTCAACAATATAATCAATAATGATATTAAATAAAATAGGACTAATAACACTTCCTTGGGGCGTATCATTTTCCACATCGTTCGTACTTCATACCCCAAAATACTCCTACCCTCACTTGTATGGATATGCCAAACATAAAACTCCTTACCCTATTATAAATCTTCCCCAAGTTCCCATTTTCTCCAACTTTAATAATAATCCTTCCTTCCACATCATGTCATGAGCTTTTTCGTTGTTAAAATACACAGCTATCAGTACCTCTTTCATTGCCAATGCCTTTTTAACAACTATTCCTACCCTTATTAGTGCATCCATAAAAGACTGTCCAGGGACCAAAGATGCATGGCAAACATGAGGGCTTAAATACACAAGGACTAATGACTAGACAGGGGACACCTGTGGACAATGATTAACCAATGAACCAATGACAGCATGACACAAGAACAAATGAGGGCATAGGACTCACATGAGAAACCAGGAAACCATGACAGAGAACATGACAGTGAACATGAGAACCTAAAAACATGAAACAACACCAAACACACTGTGACAATAGGACTAGAGGTGTTGATGGACTCCATCTACTCCATCTGTGTTTGGTCATCGTTCTGAATCCCATCTGGATGAAGTCTTCTCAGCTCTCAGCTTTTTGTTCAAAATGTAGCTTTTTTTATGAAACTTACCCATATTCAAGTGTTCATAAAAAAGGAATGCATGAAACTAGAATAAAACTTTCTTTTGACATATTGCATGCTCAGATATTCATGCAACAAAATATTTTATGGGCCATTACATTTTTGTTTAAATGATCAAAAATGCTCTTAAAAACAAAACAAAAAAACACTGGTGGGGAAAGAGTTAAAACGGAATACAGTATTGAAGAATCTATTCTAGAGAAAGTAAGAAGATTATAAAGCAAGAAAGTAATGAAAGTGCTTTTGTTAAATGCAGTTTCATTTACAAAAAGAGAAAGCTGCTGGAACTTGGCTGTAGCCACAAATATGTGAAATTGACAATCACTCTCTACTGCCCATGAAGAGAAACAGCAGCTTCCCTATTTTTCTTTGCTTTTTCAGCTCCTTAATATTTAATTGAGCCTCAACATATAATGTAGGCGGATATCTAATGACTACTGCTCTTTTGCATATTCATGAGGCCCTCATGAATTACACAGAAAGAGGAGCAACACTGACAACTTTGCTAAGTATTGAGTCTAAAAGAAGTGAGTAACTTTACTATGTAATTTTAGACACTGAAACACATTGTGCTGTGATTTTAATGCTCAGTACCTTTCGAATTCCACAAAGTTTAAGTAAGATCACGTTTCTGGCTAATATTCTATATTAATATCACAATTGTTGCCATCTAATTCCAGTCTTTCATATTCAGTGATAAGTTCAATCATTCTGTCCCCCTTTACAGTCGATCAGGCTAGTTGGCACACTTCTTACTCCAGTGAACATTTTATTTTATAGCGTTATTGATGGACAGATGGACGGATGGATGGATGGATTGATGGAAGGATGGATGGATGGATGAATATATGGACGGATGGATGGAAATATGGATGGACAGATGGATTGGATTGGATTGAACAGATAGATGGATGGGATGGGATTGGATTGGACAGACGGACGAACGGACAGATGGATGAACAGATGGATGATGGAAGGATGGATTGGATTGGCCAGGCAGACATACAGATGGATGGATGGATGTAAGGATGGACAGATGGATTGGACAGACGAATGGATGGATGGATGGATTAGACAGACGGACAAACAGATGGATGATGGATGAATGGAAGGATGGATTGGATTGGACAGGCGGACGGACGGACAGACGGATGGATTGGATTGGTTTGGATGGACGGATCGATGGGAGGATGGATGGACAGATTGATGAACAGATGGATGGACGGACGGACGGTTGGATGGTTTTTGAGCTAGTGAAACCAACATTCAAAAACTACTGCTGGGGAAAACGTTATGCATCTTATTTTGACGTTATAGTTGGTCTTTTATTTTGAAGGTTCTTTTAACAAGTTCCTCTTCCTGATTGCATCTTTTTCTTGTTAACTAATTAATGCTTTTGTATATAAAATCCCTTGTGTTTGTGTTGGCTGTGTTTTAAATGTACATGTTTTCATTCAGTCTGTATAGTTTCATGAATTTTTAAGGCAAGCCTAGTTGTTTCAGCCATGGCTCTAGTTAGGTCCAGTTTACAAGACTTTCAAACATGAAGAGCACTTTGATTTCATGGGTTATTTCTATTAGGTGTTTAGGAAATTGTGTCTTAACTTTAAGAAAAGCAGTGGCATGGCGATTTGAGGCATCATCAAAGACAAAGTAATGCAAATCACACTTATGCAAATCACAAGTCATAAGCATGAGCAACAGTCTTAGCAAGCACCACTAATTTTATTAATAATAATGCAGATTTTATTGTTCCATTATCTGAAAGTTCATTTCCTTTCACATTCAAAGTCGACAACAGCATTATGGAGGTTGATGTAGCAAAATTAAGATCCACGATTGTTCTCTCACAAGATTACAATAATTGCCCATATTTGTCTTTCAGATTCATAAATTATGGAAGGCTCATTAATAATACAAAGGCTTACTCTCAGCACTAATGCGAGCAAAGAAACCTTTCTCTTCCCTGTAGTGCTAAATTAACAACATTTTTTGTTCTCGCACGGCAGGCAGTCGCTGAGGCGCGTAGAGGATGGTTATAGCAATGGGTAACAGTATTGCAGATCATATTTAGAGAGTCTTCTGTGCGATTGGCTGCTGTAATGCTTGCTCACATCACACACACATGAACAGTCACTCTAAGGGCATCTAATGGGATGAAATATGAGCGCTTGAAGAGTAGAGCAATTGTCATTTCTGAATCACAACAACCCAAATTATGAAGTTTCACTACTTGAGTAGAGATGGGAGTTCCAATTGCAATTTTACAATTAGGTTTCCTTAATTATTCAGTGTGTGTGTGTGTGTGTGTGTGTGTGTGTGTGTGTGTGTGTGTGTGTGTGTGTGTGAATGAGTTTGTGGTCAGTAACATATAACATGCATGTAGTTGTATGCTGAATGCTAACCCAGCAGTTCAGAAAAGAGCATGTTACACCTTTAAATAGAGCAAAGCCCCGTAGCATGATTTGGCTAATAGGAACAGATAGGAAGTATTGCTGACTCATCTTGCTTAGTTAGTGCTAACAAAGCCTTTAGCATAACACACACACACACACACACACACACACACACACACACACACACACACACACAGGAAAATCATCAGCACAGTGCACTCCATGACCAAGGGCTGGTAGTTTATTGTGATCAACTAATAAATATCTGGAAAGCAAGATATGATAGTTAGTTCTTTATCTCCACAAACCATATTTGGTTTGCATGGAAGTGAGCCAAGAAAGATGTTTTCTATGTCTTGAAAGAACAGAACAACAAGACTATTAGCAGAGTTGCAACCTCATGTAAACATTCCCGAGGCTAAAAGCAAATAAATGCACATCAAAGAGTGTTGCATGTTACCTCTGTGTCGCTTTTCCTCTCCTTTATTTTATCTTTGTTCTCCAGACCATTGCAGAAGCATCATTAGCGGCGTTTCAGAGGCATTGCCTTTGGGATGCAGCATTTGTATGCATCAAGCACCTCTGTGAGTACAGCGGCCACCTCCTGTTGATCCGGTTATGTGATTTATTTCTTACAGGGCGAGGAGCATGAGATGCTCTGCAAGGGTTGTATTCTCATTTTTTTTTTTTTTTTTTTTTACTCTTATTTCTTCAGTGGAGAACAAGTGGCGACAGAGCATCATGGAGGGCGTCCTTGACTGTTAGAGACCTGACGCTGTTTATTAGTTTGGCGGCTTAATCTTGGGTTCTGAGCAGATGCTTTCATGCACAGCAACTTATGTATAGTGCACCTATTAAAGGGGACCTATTTTTCCCTTCTACAAAGTCTTGATGTTTCTGAGCTCTACTAGAACAGGTTTTCATTCTTGAATGTTCAAAAACAAATTTTTTTCCCCATATTCCATTGCAGCTCGTCTCTTCCCAGTCTGTCAGTAACGCTCTGTTTAGTTCCTGTCTCTATGAAGCCCCGCCTTCTGAAAAGCACAATGTGCTCTGATTGGTTGGCTGGACGAGTGTATTGTGATTGGTCAACTGCTTCAAGTGTGTTTGGGAAATGTCCAGCCCTGTACCCTGTAACCTTTTCTATGTTTCACCCATTTCACTTGAAACGTGTCAAGCAACAGAAAAAGAGCCACCAAAAATGCCACCAAAATGAATAAAAATGCCCCCAAAATTCAAGATATGAGGCAAAAATGTCCTTGTATAAGTTCTTTTTTTAATATATATATTTATAACAGGATATTGTTAAGCGCATGGATGGATGGACCGACAGACAGAATACCATTGATGGACGGACGAACGGACAGACGGACAGATGGATGGATGGATGGATGGACGGACAGACTGATGGATGGATGGATGGACTGATGGATGGATGGATTTCACAAGGTGCCTTCGTTGCATTGCATACAATGTTTTTGTTTGTCTGTCTGTCTCTAACTGTTTCTTTGAAATGGGCCTCCAAATTACAAAGGCCGCCCTCTGTCTTTACCGTAACCGCCAGTTTCCACACACTACTAATTAACTCAACCAGGCCCCGCCCATTTATTCTGCATATTAATTATTTAAATGAGCAATATTCATTCCTGGAAGAAAACTGATATAGAAACAGTGACATTGATATAGAGAATAACTCCTGCTGGAGACATTTTGGAAACATTTTTAATGGTCAAACAGCAACATTACACAGATGAACGTGGAGAAAACCATAATAGGTGCTTTTTAAAGGAATAATTAAAAGAAAAAGAATCAGGATTTAGCTACACCATTATGAGGAGAAAAGCTTCTTTCTGTATTGGCAGACATTTAAAACTGGCCATATATTCTTACAAAATAAAATGTTTGCAGCAAACTGTAAATCACAAATAGTTTTTTGTTTTTTTTTGCCAGTGATCGATATTTATTGGAGGCTCTTAAAGCATGAAATGGACTTATATATTTTCCTGTCAGCTGCCTTTGATGTCACAGCTCAAGTGTCTTGTAAATTACCAAGAAAACTACACTATATTGCCAAAAGTATTGGGACACCCCTCCAAATCATTAAATTGAGGTGTTCCAATCACTTTCATGGCCACAGGTGTATAAATCAAGCACTAGGCATGCAGACGCTTCTACACACATTAGTGAAAGAATGGGTCGCTCTCAGGAGCTCAGTGAACTCAAGCGTGGGACCGTGATAGGTTGACACCTGTGCAATAAGTCCATTCCTGAAATTTCCTCACTACTAAATATTCCACGCTCAACTGTTAGTCGGATTATAACAAAGTGGAAGCAATTGGGAACAACAGCAACTCAGCCACGAAGTGATAGGCCACGTAAAATCACAGAGCAGGGTCAGCGCATGCTGAGGGTCACAGTGCGCAGAAGCCACCAACTTTCTGCAGAGTCAATAGCTACAGACCTTCAAACTTCTGTGGCCTTCAGATGAGCTCAAGAACAGTGTGTAGAGAGCTTCATGGAATGGGTTTCCATGGCCGAGCAGCTCATCCAAGCCTTACATCACCAAGTGCAATAGGGCTGCAGCTATCGATTATTTTAGTAATCAAGTATTCTACCGATTACCGAGTAATCGGATAAAAGTACTTTTTCTTTATTAAAGAGCAATACTAAATATACAAGAGAAAATAAGACCGGTATTTTAAAATGAACAACTAATTTGTTTCCTTTTTATTTTTTTTTTTTTTTTTTTAGAAAAAGTTTTATTGCTGAAATTGCATACATTAATATCTGTGAAACTAAACCAATTTAGTGCATTCAATTGCCATATTATATTCAAAATGCAAATACAAATATATAATAAAACAAATCATAAATAAAAATATAAAAATCTATTTCAAATTACTTTAAAAAGGTAATCATAGTACAACCTAAAACTAAACATACAACCTATAAATCAAAATAATAGTAATATAAATAATAATAATGCCTAAACATTGCATTTATGTTGTGCAACTTAACTTTCAAGTTTCAGCTTCAGCTCAGACATGACTTGAGCCTTTACTGTCTTCTGAAGGCTTTGTGGCTTTTGTAAGAAGCTAAAAATATTGGACAGGAAGGAACAAGAACAAGAGTAGAGATGAGCATGCACGGATCAGCTCTAACGTCACCGAATCCGCTGTTAAAAACAAATCATCCACCCGCACATGATTTTCTCTGATTTAGATATCCACACCTGATCGTCACATTACAATTATCAAATTCTCAGTGCATGATGCTATCGTAACATATTAGCTACACTGAAATAGGTTGCTTTAAAAAAGCTTCTGTGGCGAAATTACATTTCTTAAGTAACCTAAACCAGGGTCGACAACCTCTACAGCACACGGAGGAGTGGACACCGCTGGAACGTGAGCAAAAGCGAGAGATGTGTTTGTGTTTAATTCAGATAAAGTACATCACACATACAGATATACACTTTGAGCTAATCATTCATCATAGAAACACAGCTTGTTTTATTAAGTTAGGAGCTATACATATGATTAAAGTGTGAGATTTAAATTGTGCAAATCAATGAAAGCACACAGCTCTGAAAGCATCACACACACACAACAGTTACAGCTTGTTCTGTTATTTGTTGCACTTAGCTTTGAGAACATTTTAATGGTGTATTTCGGAGATATCAAGTATATAGGGTAGAGTGGGGGAAAATGCCCCCCTACTGTTTTTTCCCAAAATAACCACTAGGTATGTTTTTGTTGTTGCTATGGACTACTTTGACCAGAAGGATGTAGAAGGTTTCACAGGCTTACACCTGTGATGTACCTGAGAGAAAACGGATTTCACGTTAAATTATATCATTTTTAACAGTAAGTGTTTTAAAGCTTGCTGTTTTGCAGAACATCACAGTTTTATATGATACAAGAAGATCGAGGTCTGTAGTTAGTGAGTACTTGTTATTTAAGGAAAATGTAATTATATTTTCAGAATGGCATAACCTTTTTCTCAAACCTAGTCTGTGGGGTAAAACGCCCCCAAGGAGCATCGCTTCCCACTATCATAAATACTGTAGGTGCCATGTTCTGAACAACACATTCTTTGTTTTTCCATCAAATGTAATCTAAGTAGATGGTTGAATACAAATATTTGGACTTTATATTTAAAAATGTCCTCACATTAGCATCAGCAAGCTAGTTAGCCAGTTAGCATCAGCTAACAATATTTTTCAAAAAGGTTGATTTTCAAAATGGTTCATTAATGAATATTCATATTTGTCTACTGTTATTTTGGCTTGCTTTTTGCTCTGATTTTGCTGTGAACTTATAAAGCAAATTACTTTGTCAGAGTGGAGGCATTTTACCCCATCTTGGTACAAATAAAATTTCTGTTAAATCTAATAACATGAAAACTCTGGACATTTTTCATTGGTTTATAATTTATGTCATTGACACTAAAAACTGGGATGACTATCCTAGACATACTTAACTTTTGTTTCACAGAAAACGTTACACAGTCCTTAAGGCGGGCGTTTTCCCCACTCTACTCAAGTCCCATTAAACATTTCACATAGGCCTACACATCACAATGACGGTGATGCATGTGCAAACTCCATTCATGCTGTTCTTGTGTTTTGTGTGTTTCGAGAGCTCTTCGTATCTCTCGTATCTCGTCTCGTATCGTATCTTCGTATTTCATATCTCTTCAGCGAACTGCCGCAAATGAAGCTTAAATGTTCAGCATCACATTCTGAAGCTCAACACACAGCTGTCTTCATTTAAAAATAGCGAGACTAAATGATATCACCAGTGCCGATGCCGCCCTCTCTCACACTGCGGTCTTTGATCTTGAAATTAGCTGAAAAACGAAAGTTAAAGAATGAAACACATTCATTGTGTTTTACCATGAAATAAGAGTTCCGTGCCTTTATTAAAATCAACACATTAATGATTTATCTCTCATCCACCTACATATAACCACAATCCGTGGATACGCCGAGTCCTTACACAAAAATTGTCTTTCTGCAACATGACCGAGTCTGGGTTTGGCAGTTGCCAGGAGAATGGTAATTGCCTGACTGTATTGTGCCAAGTGTAAAGTTTGGTGGAGGGGGGATTATGGGGTGGGGTTGTTTTTCAGGGGTTGGGCTTGGTCCCTTAGTTCCAGTGAAAGGAACTCTTAATGCTTCAGCATACCAAGACATTTTGGACAATTTCATGCTCCCAACTTTGTGGGAACAGCTTGGGGATAGCTCCTTCCTGTTCCAGCATGACTGCACTCCAGTGCACAAAGCGTCGGTCCATAAAGACATGGATGAGCGAGTTTGGTGTGGAGGAACTTGACTGGCCTGCACAGAGTCCTGACCTCATCCCGATAGAACACCTTTGGGATGAATTAGAGCGGAGACTGCGAGCCAGGCCTTCTCGTCCAACATCAGTGCCTGACCTCACAAATGTGCTTCTAGAAGAATGGTCAAAAATTCCCATAAACACACTCCTAAACCTTGTGGAAAGCCTTCCCAGAAGAGTTGAAGCTGTTAGAGCTGCAAAGGGTGGGCCAACTCCATATTAAACCCTACGGATTAAGAATGGGATGTCATTAAAGTTCATGTGCATGTAAAGGCAGGCGTCCCAAAACTTTTGGCAATATAGTATTCTAATGCACTGCAGTTATTATTAAGGATTTTATTAAAGGTGCACTCAGTTTTTTTTTTTTTTTTGCTAGGTTTTTAAAAATAAGAAATACATAGTACATTTGATGAATATTAATATGATTCTAGAAACAGTCTGTAGACCCCTTTTTTTACATGCTAATTTTGGGGTAATTCTGCAGCAGTGTCATTTTAGTACCATTGTTATAGTATTATAATTTTTGTTAATATTTTTTATTTTTATTTAATTTTATATTTTTTCATTTTAATTTTAGTTAAAATTGTAGCTATTTTGCTGTGTTTCTGTATTTTATTTTTTATTATTTTGAACAGTTTTTATTACACTTTAGTTATTTATACATCAACTTTGACTAAACAAAAATGGGAAATGTTGTGTGGGCTTGATGAGAAGCGTTAGTAAAGTCCAGGAGGGATGTAAATAGAAGCTCATTGAGTGCACCTTTAATTTAAGAGGTTTGTTTTTCAAACGAGTCTTGCGCTTTAGCCACTTTAAAATGGCACAGTGAGGTTAAATAGACAGCATTGCAAATTTCAAAAGCATTTTCAGATCCTCAGAAGATTGTGCACCTGGAATGGAACAAGTCAAAAGAAGACCTGACAAAATATCAGAGTATTGTGTCTGGTGGGATTTGCAGTCTTTCGAGTTTTTCCACTTAGATGAATGAAACATCAAAGGCAGCCATTCACAGCTGCCTTTTGCTCAGAGTGGACCCATTTCAGCCAGGATCAAACACACATTCTCTGACTGCTCGTCGTGTGTGTGTGTGTGTGTGTGTGTGTGTGTGTGTGTGTGTGTGTGTGTGTGTGTGTGTGTGTGTGTGTGTGTGTGTGTGTGTGTGTGTGTGTGTTCAAACAGGAACAAGTTAGAGGAGCAGTGTGAAGATAGAAAGAAAGCACTAGCACTAGCACATCTCATCGATCCAGCAGAAGACCAGAAATTGCAGTTCACGATAGCTGGAGCTTGCAGAACGTTTGGTGGTCAGACTGCGTCCGTGTCTGGTGATGTTAGGACTTATTTACTATGACCAGAAGGTGAAGAACATGCTGGGTTGTTTTAACCCAAATCTGGGTCAAATATGAACAAACCCAACCCAAAAATGTAATTTAAAAATTGGACCCATCAGTTTGTTATTATTTGACTATGATGTAATATATATATATATATATATATATATATATATATATATATATATATATATATATATATATATATATATATATATATATATATATATATATATATATATATATTTATTTATTTTATTATTATTTTATTTTTTTTTTGATGAACCATTTACACATTTTATGCTCAAAAAATACTTAAAATAGTGATTACATTTTAGCATTAAAAATCAATTAAATATACCTTATGGAGTAAATGTAAATGTTAGTAAAAAAGTTAAGTAGATTTCATACCATACCAAAAAAAGTAATACCAAAAATCCAACATTTAGTAAGTTTGCATCTATTATTTATGTTTTTTATTTCTTCTTCACAAAAATAGTTTTAAGTAACAAAATATATTTTAAAATGTAATTTATATTTTTGTTACATTTCAATCAAAATAGTACAATTGTTGCATGAAAAGCTTGTCAAAATTACATAATATATGTGTGTGTATAATTATTATGTTTATATAAATAAACTTATATGCATGTATATACTTATATATATAATTTATCTTATATATAAATATATTATAAATATTATATATATATATATATATATATATATATATATATATATATATATATATATATATATATATATATATATATATATATATATATATATATATATATTATACACAACATATAGTGATTAATCACAATTAATTTTTCCCCAGCACTAAAATAAATGCAAGAAAAAGACCAATTACATTTTGAAATTGCTGGCAAACATTCTATAAGTCATAAGCCAATAAATACAATTTAATCTTGCTTTTTTTTAGAATAAATAATCAATAGGCCTACACTGCATGCTGTGCAACATCTGTAATAACTTGGGCTTATTAGCATTGTTTTATTAATATTTTGAATTTATTTGCTTTTATTTATATAATTAAAATTTTCATGTTAATTTTAGTTAATGCTCTTTGTAATTTTTGCATGTGATTTCGTCATAAAAAAAGATTTTATTTTATTTTAGTTATCAATAATAACCCTGCTGAGGTTTCATGTGTCAGAGCTGTGGTTTATTGGTTTGTGCATGCAGGTTTGAATCTGGCCAGCATCATTTGACCGTCTGTCCTTAAAAAATAAATCATTTGCACCACAAGTTGAGAAACTCAATACTGGCGCAGGATACGAGTCAACTGATTTTATTCTCGGCCTCTGAGTTTTCTGAGCCACCGCAGCCAGTCTCAGAGGAGACACATGTTGCTGAGACAACAGGCAGAACAGCGCGTTACTTCCTGTTACACACACACACACACACACACACACACACACACACACACACACACACACACACACACACACACACACACACACACACACACACACACACACACACACACACACCAACCACCTGCAGTCACAGGAAAACCACTGACCTTCCATGTGGTGAAACACTAGAGTAATCCATCTTCAGGATGCTGAGCGGATCCCGGCCGATGGGCTTCAGACCCTCGCTGTTGCTCCAGAATATGGTGTATTATCACAAGGACAGTGCTTTGACATTTGTTTTTGCATCACTCTTGAAACATCCATTTCTCATCTCTAGATTAGAACATGGATAAGCACAGTGTGTTTGAAACTGCCATTACTATTTTACAGTAGAGCACATGGATCATATATTGCGATTCTATTCATTGCATCAATACCTTAAATGTTTTTTTTTATTATTTTATTTCCATGTGCATTTGTTTAATTAATTTCTGTTTATGAGGAACAGGTTGACAGTAGCAAAGCTGCACAGACAGATTAAAATCGATCCCGCTGAATCGCTCTCACGGACACTGAGGATTCCCTCACATTTGGCACAATACATCACTTTTTTAAATATTGCATCACTGAAGTGCAACAATCTGAGATAGTTAGCAATACCAAGCTCTAGTATATAGTATGAATTCTGTGCACACATGCACATGTTCTGCATGTATGAAGTAACCAAACGAGCATCAATTTCAGTGGTGAAGAATGAAGTGGAAGTGATATTAGCTTTTAACATTTCCTTCACTCTAAAACATCTTGGGTTATTTTTTCTACCCAAATCCTGGGTTGAGCCTTTTGGGTCATTTTTGGGGGTTATTTTTTCAGTGTTTGGGTAGTGTTTGTGTTACCCAGATCCTGGGTCAGACGTAACAACCCAGTGTTTGGGTAGTGTTTGTGTTAACCAGATCCTGGGTCAGACGTAACAACCCAGTGTTTGGGTAGTTTTTGTGTTACCCAGATCCTGGGTCAAACGTAACAACCCAGTGGTTGAGTTATTTATTGCAGGCTTTTTGTGACCTTTTCAGAAGAGAGCAGTGCAGCTCCGTCAAATTGGTGCATGTCTTCTGTAAAATACAGGATTGTGTCTATTTTATTTTATCTATAAATTCGTTATTGTACTGTATATCGTTTAATTACATGCATAGCAACATACAGGGGTGCAATGTGAGTCACATAAACGAGTGTCACGTCTGTCTTTTCGCGTGATGGAAACGCCTGATGCCTTGCATAAAATGTTATGATTTTATTAAACAGATGTTAAATATGCTCTCAGAGCTGTTCAATGGTTGATTATGGACAGGTTATGGAGTCAGTCACTGCATATTTCATCTATGAGAGAAACGCAGGGCGACGGTCTGAAGTCAGAAGTTCCTCCGCTGAACATGACACAAGCTCCGGCACGAGATCCAGCGCCGGTACGGTGGAAACGGGACAACAGAGACTGATCGATTACACTTTAATTATTTCTAAATATAATTTTTTTTACCTAATATTTCTGTAACTAGCTTAAATGTAGGCAAAAAAAAAAAAAAAAAAAAAAAATGTATACTGTAAAA
Source organism: Paracanthobrama guichenoti (assembly GCA_018749465.1). Taxonomy (NCBI): domain Eukaryota; kingdom Metazoa; phylum Chordata; class Actinopteri; order Cypriniformes; family Gobionidae; genus Paracanthobrama; species Paracanthobrama guichenoti. The sequence goes on from CM031943.1 coordinate 1,519,990, forward strand.
TATGATTGAAAATAAAGAAATTATGCAAAACAGTGGTTGTGTGGAGTATTTAAAAAAAAAAAAAAAAAAAAAAAAAGAGTTCAGAGGATTTAAGTTCATCCGTAGACATTAATTAATGTATGAAGTAAAAAGCTAGTATTATAGTAAAAACGAATCAAGCCATTATGCTGGGTTAAATAAACAGGGGGTTGTTTTTAACCCAGTGTTTTTAAGTGTTGATTCAAAACTGGATAAAAAAATACATTACGTATTTATTTCTGTTTTCTGAACTAAACATGATGCACGTGTAAGAATATTGTGGTATCTGTAGTATTTGTCAGTGCACATACTAGCTGGCTGTGTGATATTTTCCTAATCATAATATGATTGACAGCAAAGTCATATGTGACACAAATGGAAAGCTCATGTTGGAATCCTTCCATTTTAAAAAGAGCAATGCATTCAGCATTTAATGAGAAATGCATGGCATTTCATTGACATCTATATAAAACACCCTCACATACACACTGAAGGAATATGAAAAAGTCAATCAAAGATAAATAGACTGGAAAAGGTGAACTTCATGACACCCCAGCAGTTTAACAATTCAAAACCTGGGAAAGTCAAACCCTGAGAGAGAGAGAGAGAGAGAGAGAGAGAGAGAGAGAGAGAGAGAGAGAGAGAGAGAGAGAGAGAGAGAGAGAGAGAGAGAGAGAGAGAGAGAGAGAGAGAGAGAGAGAGAGAGAGAGAGAGATCTTTAGAGAGAAAAGTAAATTAAGGCAGCTAATATTTTAACCAAATAATACAGTTTCATATTTAATATTGCTCAACCTTCAGCAAATAAATAAATAAATAAATAAATAAATAAATAAATAAATAAATAAATAAATAAGAGAAAAAAATGGTTTAGTCGTGTTGATGTCATGTATAATCATACTGATAGGAAAGTTAACGTTGTTTATTAAGAACATGAAAAATTAAAACCAATTAAAATTGATGCTTTTACAAGCATTAAAGTGAATGAAGAATTGTATTAACTTTTAGGGTTTCTCTCATTTTAATCTGAACTTTATTTTATTTTACACTTATTTTATCTCTAAGACTTCTTGTAATACTTCTTGTAATGTTATTTTAGTGATCTCGCACTGCTTGTCAGTTATTGTCATGTCAATCAAGTTCACATTCTCTCGTATACAAGCCTTTGAATTGCACAAGGAAAGGGCAAAACGTGATGCATAGATTAGATGATGGCAGCCTGAGCTTTGAGATTCCAGATCCAGGAGCTTCTGACTCAAAACTCATTGAGATTCCAGATCCAGTCCGTGTTTTCTTTCTCTATTCTGATACTGGCCACTGGGCTGTGCGGTTGGTTGCTTTCTTTCTTTCTTTTCTTTCTTTCTTTCTTTCTTTCTTTCTTTCTTTCTTTCTTTCTTTCTTTCTTTCTTTCTTTCTTTCTTTCTTTCTTTCTTTCTTTCTTTCTTTCTTTCTTTTTCTTTCTTTCTTGTGCAAAGTTATTATTTTGATCTCCCATATCACATATCTTTACTATTACATTACATTATGGCATTAAAAATAAGGGTTTAAAAGTATAATATTTATAATAATATAATTTCACATATGATAAAATAAGTGCAGAAACTTACAACGTAAAAAGTTAATGTATGCTATTTATAAAATGGGTTCTTTCGGTCAGTCTTGTCAATTTTTTTTTTTTTTTTTTTTTTTACAAATAATCTCTATAACAAGACAAAAATGGCAATAATACCATTAAACTTGTTTATTTTATATGTCTTATTTCATAATAGTATTATTTTGCAATAGTATTTTTTATAAATATATTTCCCCTAAATTCTCTTATTGTTGAATCCGCACTGTTTTTATATAATTTCAATGAAAGAAGTTTGACTTTTTTTTCTGCATCTCCTGAGGCAAAACGTCACGCGCCTTCATGAATCCATTCCGTGTTTTCCCATGTCATACACTCACCACTGGGTTGTGCGGTTTCTCTCTCTCTCTCTCTCTCTCTCTCTCTCTCTCTCTCTCTCTCTCTCTCTCTCTCTCTCTCTCTCTCTCTCTCTCTCTCCCTTAGAGAGAGAGAGAGAGAGAGAGAGAGGATTGCTACTTTCTCTCCGCTGACAGAAACACAGAGCAGAAGTTGAGAGCGCGCCGCTCCGGATCTGTTCTGGGGGTTTCGCCGTTCTAACCGCGCACGCGTTCGTTCCGAGAGGATCCGCTGGAGAATTCTGCAATGAGCCGGATGCGACAGAGCGCGTGATTGATCATTGATGAGCGATTGTATGATTGAAACATTTGTCCACCTGCAGCTGGAGACGCCGGTGCGCTGAGCGCGTCTTGTGGGTTTTTGCGCTTTTACGCATCGGCTGGATTTGCTCGCAGGAGGGATGTTGAAGACACCTGTCGTGGTTTTCACTTCTTTATCGCTTCTGTTGTCGCTGTCATGTGCTGGAGATGTAAAATCGCGCAGCTGCAGCGATGTCCTCGAGGCGTTCACGACCAAAGGCTTCAATCTCCATAATGTGCCACATCAGGAGATACCAGGTGAGGACAAGGTGCCAACATTACCCAAACTCTGAGTAAAAGAGGATTATTGCTTACATGTCAGTTAGAAAACCTACACTCGGGTGGAGAACAGCTCGTGCTCATGCAGAAGGTTTGCCTTCAAGTCCTATTGATCATGAATGGGCTTGATCAGTGAGGATGTGTAAACGCTTTACATGTGAACCCAGGCATGGAATAGCCTATAATGAATGAGAAAAAGCTCAAAAATTCAGAAGGGATATGGTGACTTGATCTTTGAAAACTTTTACCACCACAGTTGTATTCAGTGTTTATGGATACAGACGGCATGATGTCGATTAGCTGTTACATTCACAGCACGAAAAGTTGGGTTACACTTTATTTCAAGGTGTCCGTGTTACAGTGTAGGCTAATTATGCATTTAAGTGCTGTGTAATAATAACTACATGCACATATAGGGTTAGGGTTAGGACTGGGGTTTGCTTTAGGGTAGTTGCATGTAATTATGCATAATAAAGTGTTACCAAAAGTTGTTATTGAGCAGATATGACTGAACTGAAGTTGAAGAAGTCTCAATCTAACAGCACATATCAACTTAAATACAGGTTTGAGCATTGTGATATTTGATGGTGTGATGAGTTGCAGACGGTTTCCATGTTTTGTATATTGCTCAGAAATAAACAGTTTTGAGACCAAACCTACAGGACAGCATTATTAATGTTGAGTTGCAGAGTGTTAAACTTTTGTGCCTTTGAGTGAAACTTTCTGCATGACCAAATACAACTGCAGATTTCAGTAGAATCATACATTGATTTCTTCTGAAATTGACTGAGAACGTTAAGTGCACCTTTTTCTTTGCACCTCAATTTTAATGATTTAGTTCAATCTCAGGAAGCACACATAAGAAAACATCATCACACACACGCTCATATAAAGCGAGCAGGTGTGAGTAAATCCCTAATCTAGCTGTGCATTATTTGCTTGTCATGCTCAGTAAACTCTTCAGTGAGTTTTCCCCACATTGTAAGAGTTTTACAATTAAAAGCCACTCATGCAATATAAACAGCCCCAGTAGGTGGCCCTACTCACTCAGGAGGATGAGCCCCTGTTTAGCATTGGATTTATGGAGTCCTTAAGGCCATAGTGTAGCTTTAATTCACACTCCATGCTGGGACATAGATAGGGTTTCCCCCCCTTTGTTATCTGTTGTGAAGTAATCACATTTGAGGGCTTCACCCAGTAAAAGCAGATTACCGTGGCAGGGACATAATGCAGAAGAAGAGAGAACGTTTGAAAGGATAAGATAATTCATTCATAATGTGTTTGATCCCATGCATTTGCCTTAAAATGACATTTGTTGCTCGTTCGGATAGCGTGGTTATGATTGTCTTTTTTTTTTGCGAGATTGTTCTTGTTTAGTGATAAATTAAACATGCATATCGATTTGGCCAAAAGCTTGATGGTGAATAAATAAAGAGCACTTGAATACTAGGGACTTTGGTTGCAAAATGAACCTGTGTGTACATGAATACATTTCTAAAATAAGATCTTTTCTCTTGTCCCTGTTGTCTCACCTGAACATGTTGTCTTCTGATCGTTCTCCAAGGGCTCGATCCCCATGAGCATCTGTGGTTTCATCGCAGGCAGCATGTATCTCTTGTTGATGTTGGTGCACATCTACAGTATGTATGTATATATATATATATATATATATATATATATATATATATATATATATATATATATATATATATATATATATATATATATATATATATATATATATACACTGTATACTGTATACTGTTGCATCACAGATCCATAATGTAACAGCATACACAGTAGCTCATGCAGGAATACTCATGCAATGCAAGTCCAAATCAGTTTTGTGTTGACAAAAGCAATAGTTTTTAAAGGTATAGTCCACCTAAAGATTAAAATCAGCCCATGATTTACTCACCCTCAAGCCATCCTAGGTGTATATGACATTCTTAATATATTAACTATATAGCAAGAATGTCCTGGCTAATCCAAGCTTTATAATAGCAGCTAATGGGGTCCTGATTTTAAATCCCCGAAAAGTTAATCCATTCATCCTTTATAAAAGTAATCCACATGGCTCCAGGGGTTAATAAAGGACTTCTGAATCGATGTGAATCGATGGGTTTGTGTAAGAAAAATATCCATATTTAAAACTTTATAAAGTAAAATAGCTAGCTTCCGGCGAACCATGGTTGAACCAGGATGGCTTGAGGGTGAGTAAACCATGGGGTATTTTTCATTTTTGGGTGAACTATCCCTTTAATTCAGTAGTTTTTCTTCATTTTGCAGGAACTGTTGTGTGTGTGTGTGTGTGTGTGTGTGTGTGTGTGTGTGTGTGTGTGTGTGTGTGTGTGTGTGTGTGTGTGTGTCGAGGCTAGATTTTGACATTGAAGCTATACTTCAAAATGTTTGAATGCAACTGCATTAGATACAAAATACCAAAGCAGTTGACCTTTATTTGAATGATAGCACAAGCACTTTTCATGCTAAACATTTCACAGTTTGTTCGATGATGAAATGATAAGAAAACAGTTGCACATGAAGACGCATGTCATAATTTTGCAGAGTTAGAACATATTTTGTTGATCCTGGAACAACATTTCTATCCAAAAATGTAATCCTAACCATATCTCTACGCCTAAACCTAACCCTAGCCATAAGTTAAGTAGAGGGATATGAATGATAGGTGAATAACCCTAGTTTTAAGCCTAAACTTGACATAAACTGTAGACTTGTCCCTTGGTTGATTGGAATGTTGACCCAGGAATATGTTGCACTTGGTAAAATCAGGTTCTGCCATTGTGCTTAGTGGAACTTGATGACATTTGACTTGATATGTCCACTAAAGTCACTGAAGCGCCAGCTGATTTAAAGACACTGAGCAAAGTTGGAGAAAACAGTCTGCTTAAACCAGCCTAAGTTTGTTTGTTGGTCTCAGCTGGCCAGTAAGATGGTGAAGCTGGAGTGATTTAGAAGGATTTTGGACACTTGTCAGGCTATTACTATGTGGCTGATCAACTAAACCAGCTAAACAGCTTAGCTAGGCTGGAAGAGTGATGTAACCTGTCTTCAGCTTGAAAAGCTGTAGCATCATTTGTCTGCAGATGACATTTGGTGTAATTGTTTTACCATCTAATGCAATGACATTTACACATTTTTTTGAGTGTGGCGTAAGTGACCAAATGAGCAATTCAGAAATGAGCTGAAATCAAACATGAACATCATACAGGGAACAGGGAACGTTCTCTGAACTTTAGCTAACGTTGTGGCAAGGTTCTCTCAAAGTTATGAACAAATGTTCTTCGAGTAACGACAATAGAATGTTTGTTCAGTTATCTGGTCTTTACTAATGTTTGCAAAACATTAACATAAAAACATAATTTATAGTTAAGTTTCCTGAAATCTTTTAAGGTCTACATTTTTTAAAATGTAACTACTTGTTTCAGAATGTTCAGAGAGCTTTCAAAAGTAACGTCCCGTAATGTTTGAAGAATTCTAAAATGGAATGTTTCCCGTAATGTTCGCATAACCGAAAAAAAAAAAAAAAAAAAAAAAAAAAAAAAAAAAAAAACTGGACATTATGAATGTTCAGAGAACAATCAGAAAAACATTATTAGAACTTTTTATTTTATTTTTTATATCTGGACCTACTGAGCCCAAAACAAATGTACTTGATATTCTTTTACACAGTTTAGGGATAAGTCATAGATTTCAGAACAAGCTTAATTTGAAGCAGACACATGTGGGGATATTATATCAAAGTTGGAGACACGTAGAGCAAACGAAACACAGACATTTAAACAACATAAGTTAAATCACTCCCTGCTCTCCCCTAATACAGTATATCAGTGTCACATCAGACTCATGGGTGTGTGAGCACATTCCACATAACACGGATCATACAATTCCCAGATCATGAGATTAGATTCCCAACTCTGGCCAGAAACAGAGACAAACCCAATGAAACTCTGTTAGTCAAAGCACAAACATGTAGTGGGAAATACTGCTGGAATTCATGTTTTATTGGGACTCTTCATGGACATAATGATGTTTGGACTGTACACACTGTATATTTTATCCCCTTACACTAACCCTACCCATCACATTGTATGACTTAGTATGATTTATAAGCTGTTTTCCTCACAGGGACCAAAAAACATCCCCACAAAGACAAGGATTTCGGAGATTGCCATCTTTGTGGGAACATTTTGTCCCCATAATGTAAGGTTTACCATGACCACACTCACACACAAGAGTAAGGCTTTTGTCCTCAGATAAATCATCCGGCTGATTAATCACACGCGTCTGATTGTTACTTCTCTCATGAGCTCATTTGAGATCTCAACGGGCTGTTGTTTGTGTGGTGAGCGCTCAACGGGTAAATCGCTGCCTGACAACACCAAGGTCATCTGGGAAGCGTTACATAGCATTGCACGAGCTTCATCGTATATTTCATATCAAAAGTATTTCAATCGGCCATGTATTGCATTGTCTGTGTTTGCCTATTTATTTCTATCTATGTGTTACTTTCCTCAAACATTGTGGTTAGAGTTTGATCTGAATCTCTAAAACTAAACTTCTGCAGTGATTAAGTCAGAACCGCTGAATACTGTATACGTCAAACTTAGTTTTAACCTTAGGCATTGAAATCATTTGAAACATTCTAAATTAAGTTTGTTTCCATTTGATGGAATGTTCAGAATTCAGTGTCATCAGCGATGATGTTGTGTAATTGGTCTTCTTCCATGTATTTATTTGGATTGCATTTGGACAGCCATTGCATACTGACTTGTGATTGGTCGTTTTCTTGCACTTGTTTGCATACTGAATTATGATTAGTTTTACCTTTCTTACATCTCTATCCATCTATAGAATTTTGTTTCTTAGACTCCTTTTTTTGCAGTAACTGTGTATTTCTATGGCATTGCTGTCGAAGAGTAATTAGTGAAGTGGATTTCCTTATCGTAGTGTTAACGAATGTTTGAAGCGGATGTCATAACAAATGTCAGTAGTCCGGGAAGATTTTAAAATGAGTCTAGTTATGTCTATTCATAAATCCGTAAGATCTTACCTTTGCGCTGTGGAAATACAAACCGGAAGACAGAACACAACGAACTGAAAAGGGGCGGAGCTACATAAGCTCTATATAGTATGTTATTATATATTACAGCATTTCTAAATAACATTTTTTGTTTTTACTATTGATTTTTTTACTATCTTGAATTGTCTTTAAAGGATTAGTTCACTTCAAAACCCTATTCCTCATCTGGGATCGTGCAGAGCTTCTGAAGCGCTTTGAAACTGCATTGATTTGGACCGTCAGCATTTTGGTTGCAATTGAAAAACATTGTATGAAGAAAAATCCTGGAATGTTTTCCTCAAAAAACTTAATTTCTTTTCGACTGAAGAAAGAAAGACATGAACATCTTGGATGAGATGGGGGTGAGTAAAATATCACTTTGAAGTGAACTAAACCTTTAACTACTATCAAGTGTTTTTACAGTTAGAACCCATCTAATCTGTCTTGGTTAACTCATGATCACCACTTTAGTTTGACTGTTTATACCAAAAGTAAGGGAGAAATGTATAGAGAAAAGGAGAGAGGACTTATTAACTGGGTGTTTGTTAGATACAATTAGATACAAACATTTTAGTTGTTTTCGGTTGCTAAGCAACATCAGAACCTTTACGTTTGAAAGTATCATTTGCTCAGTTTTGCACAGGTGGGCGTGTCTGAATCCACTTTTGCTAGTTTAACGACGAGAAAAATGGTCTTCGCTCGGCGCATGGTCCAAAAGCGTTGTTCTAGTCTCTTAATGAGTCATGGGTGTGTTTTGGGCATAACGTGCAATAAACCAATCTCATCTCCCATTCCCTTTAAAAGCCAGTTGCGCTTGCCCCATGGCGGATTCAATATTTACATGGCGGAATATAGACACCCTCAACCTGACAAGTCAGTTTAAATACACGTGTGTATTGCCATGTATTAGCCAATTTCATTCGTCATTACTGCAAAAAGGTAATTCTGATACTTGCAATGACCCTCCATCATGACATGTAGGCATTGTTATATTTATGTACACAATAATAAATACATTTTACATTGTAATCCTTTTATTTTTAATATTTGGCATGTTTGTGTGTCCCTGTGTGTGTAATAAGAGTGTATGTGTGTTCTGCACCCACCTATATGCTCACATTACTAACACACCCTTTAAATAACACAAAAAAATACTGCGCTATTGACTTTAGTCCAGGTTTGTGTTGGTCAATGGCGCAGTCATTTTCAGTTCCTCACAATAGCAACGCACCAACAATGCGCCTGAACGCACCTGGTTTTCAGACCAGCACACCCATGGGTGAACAGATGGGCGTCAGTGCATTTGCTATTTAAACAACGTGGAGCTGGACGTGAAAATGAGAACTGCGTCGGGCTGAAACTAGCAGAAAATGCATCGCACCTGGTGTCACATTGTGCCGATTGTATGATAGGGCCTGAAGCATTTAACAAACCATGTTGTCATTATATTTCCATAAAAAAGTAACTTACACAGTTAGTGTTCTATAGAATTACTAGTGCTGTAAGATGTGAGATTTTCCCTCTAGCACTGCTGCTGCTTTATTAGAGCCCAGGACAGTTTGACAGATACTAAATGGACTTATTTTGCTGGAGGATGGTTCCTCTGTCATATCATAGCATTTCAGCAGCGCTTCTCGCATGTTCAGCAAGATCTTCGACACGGCTCCGTGTTTAATATCACATCCACCTGTGTCTAGGGCAGCGCTGTTGATCCCATCTGTCTGTTCCTGTCTCTCTGCTTCACTCTTCACTTCTGTCCCTGTCTGTCGTCTAATCACTCTGCTTAATGAAAATCTCGGCTCTAAATGTCAGGAGCCGGTGCAAAAGGCTTTGATCAGTGTCGTGTATGTGCTCAACTGTTTGTCCAGCGCCGGCGGATTGAACGACATCCATTTGCATTCATTACCAAACACAGACCCTACTCAAACAGAGCGCGTTTCGCCAACGTCGTGCCAGTTAGGAGGTGAACAGGGGTACAAAGAGAAAACATGGAGGGGAAAAAATGCTAATTTATGTGAGAAGAATGAATTATGCTGCCACTGTCATCAGTACCAGATGAGGAAGTAAAGCGTTGAATACATCAGAGGAATATTTATGTGGTCATGTATTTGAATGATTAAACCATGATAAATGCCAGAAGTTTTGTTGAGATGTAAAGATGTTAAGAAACAAAGCAATTGTGCCTTTTCTGTGACAAAAGACCCAACAATTAACATTTTGTCATGTACTCACTCTCATGTCATATGTGATATGTGATATATATATGATATATATATATATATATATATATATATATATATATATATATATATATATATATATATATATATATATATTAGGGATGCACTGATATGAAAATTTTGGCCAATACCGATAATTCTTTATATCTGAAAGCCGATAACCGATAAATTGCCTGATAAATCTAAATCCACGTTTTTATATAATTTTTGAGAGCCTGATTACAAAAACAAAAGTCTCACCATTAAAGCCATGTCTGATACTGATATTGTGGCCAATATAGCATGCATTCCCTTATATATAAAGACTTTTAAACCTTTTCAGCTACAAAGCAACATTGAAATAAAATGATTAAAAACATATTTATAAGCATATAACGTATGAACATATTTAAAAAGATTATTTACAAATTGACAAAAAATACAGAAGAACAGAAAATACAAAAATAAAAACATTCAAAATAAACACTGCCCAGGAGATTCCTGTTAAGTAGCTCATTTTATTTTCTAAGAAAGAAATGGCCACGGACTGTGCCTTAAAAACTATCCATATGAGGTGCATAGACCAAAATACTCAAGGGAAAATGTTCTTCATTGACAGAGTGGATGGGTTTGTTTGAATCATTTTCTAAGAAAATCTTGCATGTTTGGGAACTACATGAGGGTGAGTACATGATGATCTATCCTCCATAGTTCATTATAGAAACATATTCCAGTCCAAACATGCTTTCATTTGATATTTCTTCCTCTCATCAGTGGCAATGCAGAATCTAATATTAACCCAGGGCCTGTATATAATATGGCAGAAAACTCTGATTTCTAGTCTGGCAGTTGCTTGATGTGAGGACTTCTGGGAAATCCTCCTCCAGTGCCTCCAGTGATGTTTGCAGAAACAGACAATTATTTATAGATTAATGTATTTATATCAAAGACAGTTCCTGTTGTTCACTGAGTTGGAGACGTGATTATTATCATTCGTCTAAAGGTCAAAAATATTCTCACTATTGCCAAATACTATAGTGCAAATTGGCTATTTAACTATTTACATCAGTGAAAATTCACAATTCAGGCATTTCTTCTTTCAGTATATATCATTCTAATATAGAGGATTTGAAATAGAAATCTTGAGTAAAATTATAAATTTTAATACTGTCACTTACAATCACTTTAATGCATGCTTCCTGAATAAAAGTATTAATTTCCTTTAAAATAATGGGGTTTCATGGTCAGTAAGAGTTTCTCTATTCACCTCTGATTGGATTGTGTGAAAAAAAGTTCATGGAGTCTGGCTGTAAAGTTGCCTAATATGCATTTAGTTTTTTTTTTATTATTTTTTTAATTTTATTTAGTTTTTCTTATCCATGTACACAGACGTTGTCATTTTTAGGAAAAATAATGATTTCAAGTGACTGCATCTGACATTTGAGAGTAATAAACCGTGAGCCATGGCATGTGTAATTGGTTTTTCTTTACGTCTCCCAAATAATCCGAGCATAAATATTCCACAAACTAGCTGCTGCCCCAGAGGAGCGAGGCTGTAGAAAGCACTTAATTACTGCTAATTAGGAATACTAACACGAGTGCATCAGGTGCTGTACACACGGCTCTGGATTAGATGGTGGCAGCAATATTTATCCCTTCAGAGGGTGCGCCGTCACACCAGAATTCATAAATTCAATATTAATAAAGCCCAAAGACATGTTTTTATTAAATGGCCAAAGCCGACAAAAAGTTCATTTACATAAGTTAATTATTTGGACAGCTTTTTTTGCCACAAAACGTCTGAATTTGATTAATAGTGCTTGGAAGGTGAGCTGCATTAAAGAGCCGAGCCGAACGGCGCCCTGGAGAGCGTTCAGATGTACAGGAAGTAATGAAGGCATTAATACTGTGTAAATTGACTGGTACAGGAAGTTGTAGCCCGGACATAAGGTGGTTGGACGCGTGGGCGAGGTGAGAAGCCAGTGCTTTGTTTTCCCTGTCAGTCGTGAGATGCTGATAGCTCTGCTTTTGTGCCTTGCCGTCTCCCCCAGAGCAGCAAGAAAACCAACACCACATTATTCCAGCGTTGCTTGCAGCGATTGTAGTCACTGTCAGCATCATTTGGGAATGTTGTTGTTGTTGTTTTTTTCCTCCAAATGTTCTTATTTTCTTCAGCTTGTTTGTTTTCCTGCGGTCTGACTGTTATCTGTGATGTTCTTTAAAGCAATTGATGTCAGAAGACCTACAGATCAAAACCAGCATCACTATTACTATAGTCTGTCTGTCTGTCTGTCTGTCTGTCTGTCTGTCTGTCTGTCTGTCTGTCTGTCTGTCTGTCTGTCTGTCTGTCAGCATCTATCTATCTATCTATCTATCTATCTATCTATCTGTCTGTCTGTCTATCTGTCTGTCTGTCTGTCTGTCTGTCTGTCTGTCTGTCTGTCTGTCTGTCTGTCTGTCTATCTATCTATCTATCTATCTATCTATCTATCTATCTATCTATCTATCTATATGTCTATAATTTTTAAACCCATCTGTTCTATCCATCATCGTAATCCATCCATCCATCCATCCATCCATCCATCCATCCATCCATCCATCCATCCATCCATCCATCCATCCATCCATCCATCCATCCATCCATCCATCCATCCATCCATCCATCCATCCATTTTTTTTCACGGGCAAACCCCATAAAAATATAAAAATCTACTTTCGTATTAAGTGCCAGGTTTACTAAACAGGGGAAATTAGCATGAGAGCGCAATCCCGAAAAGTCTGCACCAAGGTCCGAACCGAAGTTCATGTTTTGATACATTGGGTTCGTTTTGGTTTGGTTTCACACTGCAATTATGCGAGTGCACTAAATAACTTTACATGACGTACTTGCGTCCAGTCGCCATCAGTTATGTGGGCTGCATCTTAACATTGATTGGTTTGTTAGCGGACCTGCGTCTGACGTCAGCGTGTTGTCAGTTCGGCGGGTAACTTTGACAAGATGAATGAAGTGAACAGACGCATACCATCGCCACTATGCTGTTATTGCTATGGCATTACTATCTGCAGCGCCAACTATATTCGAGGCTAGTTCAAATTCGCCAAATGAACGTCCTCGTTGTGCAAACATTTTATCGGCGCTGACAGGAAAGGAGGAGAAGACTCAGACCATGTTTTCATTAAAAACCTTGTATCCTCCTCTCCACATGTGCTACCACGGCTCATTTTTCCTGCTATCTTCTGTGACACTTCTGGTAGTTCTGTCTTCTTCTGTTGTTTGGGGTACGCGGGAACCACCGGAACTTCCTGTAAATGGTCTGAAAGTCCAAACCATACAGACAATGCTTTCACACTAGCAACGAACCTTTGTTAAGTTTGATCCGGACCGAGACTACCTCTTTTCGTCTGAACAAATTTCATCTGTTTGGTCCGGGCCGTGGTCCGAGGGAGGTTTCACACCTGTAATTTTGATTCGGACCAAATTGAAAAGTCAGAAAATCCGGCCCAAACAAGGCAGGTGTGAAAACGGCCTTAAACACTCTTCTCCCATACATTTTGCATCTGAAAAGGGAAATCCTACAAATGCATATGCAATAAGGTCAGCCGCAAAAATAACCCCGTCTATACCTTTCAGCGCTAATTTATCACTGCGTGTCTTCAGTAAGTCCTGACAGTAGTTATATAATGCCAGAAGAGTGTTTGCGCTGGTGCAAGCTGTTAGTAAATCTGGCCCTTGTTTTTTTTTATTTTATTAATTATTATTTTTATTTTTTATTTTTTTTGGTTTTTTGTGCAATGCTAAAATGATGTGGTAAAAGTAAAACGACAAAAGAATATTGTTTACAAAGGCCAGACGATTGTGGTTTCATTTCTGAACAGAACATCATTAATCACAAGGGTTTAAAGGGCAGCTCTGACATCTAAACCGTGTGATACTTGGCTTTTAGATGCAGATTTGTTCAAGCTACATTTTATAGCGGCGCTCTGCAAAATCTTGCCAACTTGCATTTATGGGGAATTTATGGAAGTATCACCTTGGCTGAACCGTGCGCCTCCTTTATTAACGTTGGCCTGCAGTGAATCACTTATTGTTTAATTTTCGTCTGCAGTGTTGAACTTTGAAACTTCTAGCAATCTGCTAGTTTGCCAAGTTGCATGTTACTATATTTAGGATTCGTGATATTTAGTAGTATTAATCTGGCATGTATTTTTTAATTTTTATTTAACATAAATGTATGTAGGTCTAAAAATACAATGTATTACACATGGTGAGCAACAGCCATTATGCCACAAATTTCATTTATTCATTCATTCATTAAAAATAAATATATGTAAATACATTATACATACATACATACAAATACATTTTATTTATTATGAAATTGTTATTTATGTGCTGCAAAATAATAGTTTATAAATGGTATTGAGCATAAGTATATTGTTTTTGTCTCATTTATGTTGTATATATTGATTCACTGAGGTATCAGCCAATCGGCTAATCGGTTTTGGCCGATAAAAGCATTTCTTTTCACTGTCGGCCATGACCCTATGAACAGTTGGTATCATTATCAGTAGATATCATTCTGAATAATCAGCTATCGGTATCGGCAGAGAAATTTAGCATTGGTGCATTGGTGCTGTAATATATATGCATCTAATATATATTGCTGTGTGTTAATTGCTTCTCATTTCTGTTCATCCTGCGATAATTAGGGCTATTAGTTTTACATCTTATTTCTCCATGCCTAGCCAAGTTATGTAAAAGGTACCCCACTCTCCCCGATCTATTTTATATTCCCGTCTGCTTTATCAAAAGCAACACTGCAGTTAAAAATAAGACTCTGTCTCTTAAAGACTGCGGCTGACAGTGGAGCACGTCTGTGAAGAAATCCATTCTCAGCTGAAGAGAGAGGAGAGACCTGTGAGCGTTTTCAAGTCTGACAGCGATGGGTCAGAAAACCGACGGAGAGATGCGGTGGAAACGGAGGCGAGACGGACTCCATCCAGAGCGTCTGGACTGACAGCAGTGTGGCGGTTCCTCTACTGCTCCGGCGCTGTTGTCAGGCACTTCATTACACACCAGTCAGTCGCTCAGCAAGGCTTGGCCTTTAGAAACCACCTCAAAACACACGCGTGAGATACAGAGAGACTTTCTTCATTGATGATGCTGTGGATGTTCAGACCACAGGTAACGGGGTGCGCCTATAGCGGCTTCCAAAAGTATTTGGAAACTAAAGTCAACACTTATGATGTACGGAAGCCTTGATATAAAACAAGTGGAATTTATCGTAAAGAAAGGGCACAGGCATTCTTTCAAAGCACTAAAACTCACAGTTGATTAAAAGTCACGAAGAAGAAAATTGAACTTGACATTCAGACTTTTTAAGTGTCACTTACATTGCCTTTCCAAAGATTCATTATTTTATGCATGAATTTATCAAAATGGCAGACATTTATAGTGTAAAAAATTCTATTTTTAAACAAAAATGAACTTTTGAACTTTCTATTCATCAAAGAATCCAGAAAATATGAAGCCGCACAACTGCTTTGAACATTAATAATAATCATAAAAGTTTTCCTAAACAGCAAATCATCATATTAGAATGATTTCTGAAGGATCATGTGACACTGATGCTGAAAATTCAAGAAATAAATTACATTTTAAAATTTTGTATTAAAAGAAAAAATATTTCATTATTTTGACTGTATTTTTGATCCAGTAAATGCAATTTTGGTGAGCAGACTTACCAACCCCAACCTTTTTCTGGATATTTCTGGATTCTTTGATGAATAGAAAGTTCAAAAGTACATTTATATGAAATATACTTTGTAATGTCTTTGTTTTACCTTATAAATGTCTGTAAAGTCACTTTTGATTAATTTAATGCATCCATGCTAAATAATAATAATACAAATTTTTCTTGAAGCTGACATGGAATATCATTTTATTGTCTTTAGAGAAAAGGGCCAACCAATAATTATCTTGTATTTTGACCATTTAAATGCAAAGAACACACACACACACACACACACACACACACACACACACACACACACACACACACACACACACACACACACACACACACACACACACACTCAAATAAAATGTTGGATGAATCATTTGAAATGAAACAATGCTAAGGATATTCACACAGAAAACTCACACTTTTGTACAAGGTTTTAAGCAGCTATATAAATTATTAATATAGAAACATTTTAAAATGAATGGGGCTTATTCTAAAAATGAAAAAAAAAAACAACAAAAAAATTAATAAAAAAACAAAAAAACAACAACAAAGAAACAACAACAAACAAACAAAGTTCTGCGGATCATTTCTAAACAGGCAGTCTCTTGGGAGTCCTTAAAAAGTGTGCTAATCAGAACCCCAACAGGAAGTAAAGGCATTTTCAAGCTGGTAAGCCAAAAAAAAAAAAAAAAAAAAAAAGGTTTAATCTCCTACACCTAATTAAAGTTGTAATGTTTATGTGTGTTCTGTGCTGCGGTGTGACACCTCCACAAGAAAAAGATCTTCAGCATTAATGAGCAAAGCTGAAGCTGAATGTGTGTGTCAGACCTGCTAGTAGGCCTCAATGGGATCAATCTGATAAAAACGTTGTGTGAAAGCAGTTAATGACGTGCTAAAACATGCTGCTTTAAACATCATCTGTACATTTTATTTATTGCACGTGCAGATTTCATGACCATATATTAATTGAATAGAATGTTAGTACTTTCAAAAATGCATTTGTAACTACAGGGACATTTCAATGAACTTGTGGACCCTGAAACGTGTTACTTTTTTTCATGATGTTGCAATGCCTGTTTAATTTCAAATGCATGATTCAGTATCATTGCAATCTTGGTTTATTTCCCTTCAGTGAATTCAATCAATGCGAGAAGTTGTGTTGTGCATGAATTTGTTATCTTTAATGGATGCTAGTAAATCATGTTGGGAAAAATGTGATTCCCAAACTGGTTGAGGCCTGATTTATGCTGGTTGTACCTGTAAATTGTGTGCTACCTAAAGCTATTTTCCTTTGCATCTATTTTCCTTTCTTTGTTGTCAAGATACTACACTAAAAAAAAATATATATATATATATATATCGTTGCAATTAGCCATCACAACTTCAAGTTTTGTGTTAGAATAACTTTTCTGGATTTAACTTGAGATAACTCAAATATCCAAGTTGTCTATTATACAAGCTCACATTTAAGTTGAATAAACTTAAAACTTGAAGGCAGGATGAACCATTTAAAAAAAAATATGGAACTGTACACTGATCAGGCATTCCTAATATTGTGTTGGTCCCTCTTTTGCTGTCAAAACAGCCCTGACCCGTCGAGGCATGGACTCCACTAGACCCCTGAATGTGTGCTGTGGTATGGTAGCAGCAGATCCTTTAAGTCCTGTAAGTTGCGAGGTGGGGCCTCCATGGATCAGACTTGTTTGTTCAGCACATCCCACAGATGCTCGATTGGATTGAGATCTGGGGAATTTGGAGGTCAAGTCAACACCTCAAACTCGAACTCAAACCATTCCTGAACCATTTTTAATTTGTGACGGGGCACATTATCCTGCTGGAAGACAGCCATCTCACAGCCACCAGGGAATACCGTTTCCATGAAAGGGTGTACATGGTCTGCAACAATGCTTAGGTAGCTTTAAACTTAGGTACGTGTCAAAGTAACATCCACATGGATGGCAGGACCCAAGGTTTCCCAGCAGAACATTGCCCAAAGCATCACACTGCCTCCACGTGATGTAAAAGAACACGTGATTCATCAGACCAGGCCACCTTCTTCCATTGTTATGTGGTCCAGTTCTGATGCTCACGTGCAGGTGACAGGGGTCAGCATGGGCACCCTGACTGTTCTGTGGCTATGCCACCCCATACACAACAAACTGAGATGCACTGTGTATTCTAACAACTTTGTATCAAAACCAGCATTAACTTCTTGAGCAGTTTGAGCTCCAGTAGCTCGTCTGTTTGATCGGACCACACGGGCCAGCCTTCGCTCCCCACGTGCATCAATGAGCCTTGGCCGCCCATGACCCTGTGGCCAGTTCACCACTGTTCCTTCCTTGGAGCACTTTTGATAGATCCTGACCAGTGCAGACCGGGAACACCCCACAAGAGCTGCAGTTTTGGAGATGCTCTGACCCAGTCGTCTAGCCATCACAATTTGGCCCTTGTCAAACTCGCTCAAATCCTTACGCTTGCCCATTTTTCCTGCTTCTAACACATCAACTTTGAGGACAAAATGTTCACTTGCTGTCTAATATATCCCACCCACTAACAGGAGCCGTGATGAAGAGATAATCAGTGTTATTCACTTCACCTGTCATAATGTTATGCCTGATTGGTGTATATGTTCATAAATATATGATATTATAATTATTATATTATATTGCACTTTGTCTTTGATTGAATGCAAAATTAAACTGGCTAGTTAGAATTAATATGCATTAATACACTGTAAAAAATAAAATGCCTTAAATTTTTAAGTAAAATCAACTTGGATGTTTTATGTCATTTCAACTTAAATTACATTAAACTGATTTTAAAAATAAAGTTGAATCTTGTATAACTTATAAAAAAAGTTGAAAATTGCTTTTTAAATATTAACTACACAAATTTTGATGAGTTAAAGCAATAATGTAAACACGTGTTGTCATAACTTATTGATCATATAAGTGTATGCATATAATTGTGGACCACTATCAAGTCACCTGAGTGTATTGGCTCAAGATGCACGTATCCCAGTGAGGATTATTTTATTTGTCATACTTTATGATGTAGTTGTGTACTGTGTGTATATATAGATCCACGACTTGTGCCAAAGGTATTAGTACAATAAAAACAACCAGTGCTTGAAAGTCCATTTTAGGCAGTGCTGGAGGTACAGAGGTGTCTAATTAGGCAGTGGGGGATTTCAAGTGATTGCAGACTTGCTTTGTATAGTCTTCCTGGCGGTGGAGAGAGAGCTTAAAGCGGTGTGAAGGGCCACTCGGTGCTGCTTTAGGGGCAGATCTCCCTCTGAGACTCGGCCATGAGGGCCGACTGCTCACGAGACTTCATTAAAGCAGCTCAGGGCCACACAGTTCCTGTGCCGCGGGCGATTTGTTCACAACAAGTGCTCTCTGCATTTAACCATGCTGTGAAGGCCAAACTTTGAGTAGCCTGGGTTAAATACAACTCCCATGACCACAAGATATTAAAGTCGGCATGAAATGGGAGTTGCGATAGTCTTTTCTTCTATATTGTGACGTATATCTGAGTCAAACCGCTTCGCAAACAAGAACAAATGTAGGGCGGGACTTGATTTTGGCCAATGGCAATTGATTTTGTTGATTTTGGGATGTGATTTTACTGGTGTGAGGCCATTTTCACTCAGAACGTCAAGTAACACTGAATTCAACATACAATTTTGAAGAAGACTGTTTTGTGTGTGTGTGTGTGTGTGTGTGTGTGTGTATCTTACAGCAGATCTTTTACACTTATGGAGAAAAGTCTTTTGAGGCAAAGGAGAAATTAAAAAATGCTTTCCTTTGGACACCATTTTGTGGTGTTTGACCGGATCAAGTGGCAAAAACTTGAATGATCAGAGGGTTTGTTAAAAGATGTGGTGAACCTTAAATGTATCAAATTAAATAATTAGTTATATTATGTGATATTAACTGTACTGTTATACTGTGTGTGTGTGTGTGTGTGTGTGTGTGTGTGTGTGTGTGTATTCCTTAAATACCCCCTGTGGTGAAAATCAAGTTTTTAATGTTGTTTATATGTCTATGGGGTGTTTTTAACATACTTTCAGACAAACCATATGCAAATTCATAAGTCAACACCATTGAGTATTTTCTCTTTAAAACTGCAGTGAACCAAAGTCTTAAAAACGCGGTTTGAAATCGCTGATGTTTCTGACGTCACAAACTACCTTGCAACCAATCACATCACAAGGGTGCAGGCTTTAGCATATCATTAACTGCTGTGAAGCAGGGTAGTCTCAAGAGAAGCCAGGTTATTCTGGTATTTGTTTCTGTTTATACACTCACCTAAAGGATTATTAGGAACACCATACTAATACTGTGTTTGACCCCCTTTCGCCTTCAGAACTGCCTTAATTCTACGTGGCATTGATTCAACAAGGTGCTGAAAGCATTCTTTAGAAATGTTGGCCCATATTGATAGGATAGCATCTTGCAGTTGATGGAGATTTGTGGGATGCACATCCAGGGCACGAAGCTCCCGTTGCACCACATCCCAAAAATTTGAAATGATTCGAGCTTTGTGACATGGTGCATTATCCTGCTGGAAGTAGCCATCAGAGAATGGGTACATGGTGGTCATAAAGGGATGGACATGGTCAGAAACAATGCTCAGGTAGGCCGTGGCATTTAAACAATGCCCAATTGGCACTAAGGGGCCTAAAGTGTGCCAAGAAAACATCCCCCACACCATTACACCACCACCACCAGCCTGCACAGTGGTAACAAGGCATGATGGATCCATGTTCTCATTCTGTTTACGCCAAATTCTGACTCTACCATCTGAATGTCTCAACAGAAATCGAGACTCGGGGCTGATTCTAAGCACTGGGCCTTGTGCTTGTTTGTATTTGTGTTTTGTTTGTAATGTTCAATTTCTAATTTGACATATGTGGTGGTAATTTTTGTACTGTGGTGGTCCACCACTTGAAGGAATGTAGAGGAAATACTGTAGTATTGGTATTGGTATACACATTGGTCTCAATGTGTGTGTGTAACAGAGGCCAGCTAATAGTTGCTGTGCGAGTAAACCTCACTCCTCTGATCTCAAGAGACGCTCTAGTCACTGACGCTAGAGTTTGCAGCCTTTATCCTCCTTGTTAGAGTGTCCTACTCTCATGCCGGCAGACCCAGGTTCGAGTCCTGCTTGAAGCGGGTGGTTTGAACAGGAGGGGTTACATATATGCCAGTTCACCATATTTGCGTGTGGACCATGCATGGCACTAAATATATTTTTCCATAAAAGCATAATGATTAAGGATCATTTCACACAAAGAGCAGCCTAAGAGCCCCTGACCACCTTAATCCACCTCTGCTTCTGTGACGTTCAAAGTGTTTCTAAGGATGCTGATTTTCACAAGGCAAGGTTTGTGTATTGTGATTGAGTGGAGGCGGGGCTAATTTTCATAATATTGCTAATTTGCATAATCTGCATATAGTAAATGAAGCAAGGGTGTAGAGTTACATTCAAGCTATTTTAAGGCATGAATAGTTTTTTTTTTTTTTTTTACAGGACATTTTTTTTTTTTTTTTTAAGGGATACAATTATTGACTACAGGGGAACTTTAACAAAACAAATAAAAATGGACACTTTTATGATAGCCACCATTTGTAACTCAACAACTGTTTAGAGAAACATCCCAATTATATAATTCAAAATATGAGTTATGCAAAATGAGTTAAAGTGACTCATAATGATGGATCAGGTCAGAATGAAAGTGTGTTTCTCTCTAGTACCACCTGACCACCAGATTGATGTTGTGTGGTAATCCTCAACATGCTACACTTGCTTTCCATTGAGCTTAGGCCATATTTAACCTGTGATATTGCTTTAGAGTCAACGTGAAATGGTGTTTCCTTTTTGTAGTGTGGTGGAATGGGATATTTAATGAAAGGAAATGTATGGCAGCTGATTGTAGGGTAAAAAGGTGTTGCATAAGCCATGTGTTTGAAGGCAAAGGGTTGAAAATGAAGAAGAAACGATGTTAAGAGGCAATGTTAAGTTATTACATTTTGTTGAAAGATTGCAAAATGACCTGTGCATTATGTCAACATGCTCTACCTGACCGGCTGCAGGAGCGAGGAAGAGTCTCAGTACTACAGTATCTAAAGCGTGTGTGTGTGTGTGTGTGTGTGTGTTCTCCTGTATGTGTGGAGTCTTGTTTGTTTTTCATTTCTCGAGTGGCTACAAGGCATATGCTGCTACTTGATCTCGCTGCTGCAATGAGAGTGCTTTGTTTTCATCTGACGCGATTTGAACATATTGCAGCTTTAATTCAGCTCTCCTAAGAGAGACGCAGAGAAACGCTTGCCCATTACTCTCTGTCTCTGCCATATAGTTGTGTTTGAAGAGAAGATGCTTCTCACATAGTGTTTGGCTGTGAGGAAAGGTTATTGCTCAGATGTTGCTCTGGACTGGACGTATAAAGTTCTTCTGAGATGTTTCTGCTAAAATGCCTCAAGAGAAATAACAATTGATGCAGAAAATCATTTAGTAAGAGGATACACTCCTTTGCATTAAAGGGGTCTTTGATAATGACTTTAAATTTTTAACTGTAGGTAGTATGTAATGTTGCTGTTTGAGCATAAACAACTTCTGCAAAGTTACGACTCTAAAAGCTCAAAGCAAAGGGAGATATTTTCTTTTACAGAAATTGCTTTTTAAGGACTACAACAGATGGCTGGTAGGGACTACAATGAGCTTCTTCACGGGTCAGTGACATCACTAACTCTAAAATTTACATAAACTCCGCCCCCGGGAACACAGAACAAAGGCCATGTTGAGAAGATGAAAAGTTATAGTAGAGCACATTTAGGAGTCACATCCGTCTTTTCACATTTATTGCAATACAGTACGAACACAAATGCAATAGCATGCCATAAAAGCAAGATAACTGTAATTAAACTAAACTACACTGTTCTCTCTTCATGCAGCAGATGTTCTCTGGCTCTGTGCATCTTACAACAGTTCCCACATGAGCGATTTATAGATTATCATGACAGAATATGCTAATCGATGACTTGAAGACAGTTAACACCACATACATTCATCAACTATCCATTCAGAAACGTCTTGTCTCATTGTACATGTCACTTCTTCTTGAGTCTCTCATTTTAACATGCTATAAAAAATGATCTGTGGGATATTTTGAGCTAAAACGCATTACACTCTGAGGACATTGGAGACTTATTTTACATCTTGTAAAAAGGGGCAGAAAAGGACCACTTTAAAGGTTCTCCATGGAAAAGGTTCTTTATATTACAAAATAAGGTTCTTTTTGATTTTTTTAAAAAAGGTTCTTTGTGGTTCCTTGTTCACTAAATGGTTCTTTAGGGAACCAGAAATTGTTGCTGTAGTTTTAAGAGTGTAGCAGTGTGGTTAAATGAGAATAGACAAAGACATTTTACTCTTGCTTTAATGGCTGTCATACTAAACTTAAATAGCTGTCATGCAGATACCATTAATATAATCTATTCAGCCTAACAAAAGGATTGTTTTAAGCCCCTCAAACAGGGTTCAGAGAAGCCTGTCTTTAGTTTCTAGGGGCTTAAACTTTCCATCACTTCTCTGCGACGGATTAAAGCTGGATGCGAGCGCGGCCGCAGTGAATTTGACTTCTGTAAGCTTATAAGCATCCATGTGTGAAATACATGAAGTCAGTGGAGAGCCCTCCAGCTCCACTCTTAAACTCTCATATACGGCCGTGCTGACAGTGGTGAGAGAGAGTTTGAGCCGCAGGCAGGGATCGGCGAGACGTCGCTGTTTTCAATCAGCTGCCTGCCAATAACAGTAATGTATAGAAGGAGGATTACGGCTTCCTCCCGAACGCCGTAAATATAAACTTTACAGACAAAATATTGCAGTAAGGATGAGTGCAACGGTACTCATTTAAACCAGCAAGAATTTCCATGCTGAGCATGTTGGTAGACATTGTGTTCAACCTCAAAACATGGTTTGCATGGTCATACTTTTGAAAGTAAAGGTTCCTGATGGAAACAAAAAGAGTTTTTCAGTCTGATGTCATTGGGGAAACTTTTATAGGATCCACAAGAATGTATCAGATCTTTAGGAAATCATTTATTCACCCTCATGTTGTTTCATACATGTATGACTTTCTTTTTTCATGGAGATGTTCCTCATATTGAGATGTTTATTACAAGAGTGATGTTCCATTTACTTTTAAAATTACTTATATACTATTACACTCTAAAAAAAAATGCTGATTGCGATTGGGTTGTTTTAACCCAGTAAATGGGTTGTTTTAACCCAGCGTTTGGGTTAAATGTTTGCTTAAAACAACCCAATCACCAGCATTTTTTTTGTAAAGTGTGAGTGTATGTAATTATATAAATATATGTACGTATGTTTGTGTATATGTGTGGCTTTAATTTATTTGTATTTCAGTTTTAGTAGTCTTAAAGTTTAGGACATACATTTTTATTCTATTTTTTCAGCTTTATTTCATTTACCTCACATGATTATAATAATTTTATTTTTCTTTAGTTCATGATACCATTGTGGAGGCTGTCAAGCTCAAAAAAGACAAAATAAAAGCGTCTGAAAATAGTTATTTAACTCGTGTGTTATTTTGCAAGTCTTCTACATTTATGTGATAGCTTCCTACAATGAACAGCCTGAAAGTGAATATTTAATTTGCTGTTAATCTAGTGTATAACTCTTACATTCACATATATGAATTTGTATGAAGATGCAATGTACTAGATTTCATGTCACAAGTTTATGATGTTTAATAGTTTGAATATCCACAAGTATGCATGAGATAGCTGTTTAAATGTCAGTCCGTTCCTCACTTTAGAAGACACTGTCAGGAAAGAAAGATGGAAAAGGTACAGGTTATTTTATGCTAAGACATTATTTGAATTTACAGACATTTCTTTTAACCCTAAAACACGAAACAATGCACGAGGAAAAATCAACATGGGGTTACACTTTATTTAAGGTGGAATAGTTACATACATACTCAAATAAGTACTAAGTGATATCAATTTGTTTTAGGGTTAGTTACTTGAATTATGCATAATTTACTGTTATTACTATAGTCAGTACATGTAGTAACGTGCAACTAGTCACCTTGAATTAAAGTGTTACCCAATATGAAAAATATATTCATAATGATAAAAGAATAATGAAGATTAGGAGGGCGAATTTTCGAGTTAGAACAATAGAAACGTAAATGGGGCAGTTTGCCACAGTAGACGGACAATAGACTGCAAGGGAGCTTACTGTTTCATATAATATATAATGTTTTCGAGATAACATCCTCAGATTTGGAATGAAGCGTGAGCAGACTTCAGTTTCATTGTGTTTCTAAGTTGCTATACCACAGACACAGAATGACTTATGAGCTGCAACCTTTGTATTTTGGGTATGTCATTTATGCCCCACTTGCCAAAATAGGGCATGTGGGGAAAGGGGCAATTCTGCCTTATGTTTACAAACTTTTCTACAAGCATATAGAGCATGAGTCGTACTAATTTTATGATGCATTTTTTGTCCTTTTTGAAGTTTGACAGTAGAAACTTTATCTATCTTCTACCAAAGAAAGTAAGACATGAGGGTGAATAAATGATCCAAATTTGTCTGTTGAAGACACCAGCAAAAGAACGACACATGCTGAAGGAATGAAAGGAGGTGAAACCACAGGGTCAGAGAAAGTGTTGTTTCCACGATTCGAGTCGTGTGCGGGAGGCGTTCGTTATCTGAGCTGTGCTTTAAGGGATCACAGCCTTTGATAAGCGTCTGTGGATATTTCCAGGTCATGGATAGACCGTGACGGATCACAGGATGTTCATTTGAGAATTGTTAATCTGCTGGAGAGGTTAATGCTGTAATGTTCATTTGTTTTCAGGGACAGAGCGACACCAAATAGTGATCAAGCTGAAAACACAGACATCCTCAGAAAGTACTTAGGCGAGATTAACTCTGAAAACGATGGCTTCCATTATTCAAAGAGCTTTATCGTATCTAAACACAGTACATTTAATTGACTGACCAACATCTACACACACTGAAGTGTGTTTTAGAAACTAGTGTTAGTGTCACAATGCTGTAGTTTTAGTAGTCATTATCAGTATTGTTGTAATTACTTGTTGTAAAAAAAAAAAAAAAAATGACAAAAAAAAAAAACCTAAACTTAGTGCATATTTAGTTAGTGCATCAACACAACATAACAAGCTTTGGTCACACTTTAGTTTGGGAAAAACATATTAAATATTAACTATGACTTCTGCCTCAATAAACTCCTAATTTACTGCTTTATTAATAGTTACTGTTGTAATGGTTAAAGGGATAGTTCACCCAAAAATAAAAATTGTCCCATAATTTACTCACCCTCAAGCCATCCTAAGTGTATATGACTTTCTTCTTTCAGCCAAACACAATCAGAGTTATATTAAATAATATCCTGGCTCTTCCAAGCTTTATAATGGGAGTGAATGATAACTTTGAAGCCCCAAAAAGTGCATCCATCCATCCATCCATCATAAAAGTAATACAAGGGGTTAAAACATGACACATGAAGCATGAAGCAAAATAAAAAAGGATTCTGTTTAGAATGACCAAGTGTTAACTATTTCAAGTGTGAAAAGCCCTATAGTGGCTAATTGAAACACTAAAATAATATCTCTATAAATAGTTTTTTTTTTTTTTTTTTTTTTTTTTTGATTTAACCAATTTAAAAAAATCAATCCCTGTCCCACATATCTTCCCTAAATGAATACTCAGAAATGCTTCACATGACGTCAGATGCCTTTACATGGTGACTTATTAACAATGTCTTCTGATCATGAACAAACAGCAACTTCCAGACATTTGAACTGACCCTTGGGGTTAATTTAGACTCCTGACGAACTCCTGCTTTTAATCTGCACGGCACCAATAACTTTCAGGAGACGCTGCGGAACATGATCTTATGTGCACGAGCGACTCTAAATGCGTTACCACAGTAATTTTAGTCATCTGTTTGTTTTTTAGCAACAAAGATATTTCCTGATGAACTTCCCCTGGGCACGACCGATGCCAAATTTCGTCAAGCGTGTAATGATTTTCTTATGTAAACAACAATAAAGCCGTCCCGTGGGAAGCTTTATTTGTGTGGCTGACACCTTGGCGTGTTGTTTGAGAGCTCGAAACTTGCTCTGCATCACTTGCACATCCTTCAAATCTTCTCCATAGTGTCTTTCCAGGGGGTTTAGATACAGTTGGGCCCCAAAGGACACTACAAAGAGCTCTTGAAGGGAAAAGACGGTGCAAATCAAAGGTGCTTCAAATAAAACTGCAACTTTTCAATCCAGGATAGAAGAAACTCTTCAAGATGAAGCCATTGAAATATTCGTCCCCTGATGTTTCTTAGGCTCTTGCATCCAGATGTTGCCTGGCCAAAGACACTAATAAAACTAGATTTTCGAGTGATGGATATCGAGTGATGCAGAACTTGCTGGCATAATGCTAGTAAAAACAAACCCTAAAATGGTGAAGAACAACAGTATACACCAATGTGTATAGCCTCCAACAAATTAGAGGTAAAAGAACATTTCACAACATCTCATGGCTTACTTTCAGATCTTCTACAGCACAGAAATCTAAGAAGATTTACACAGATAAAAGAACAAGAAAGATTCACATCGTTTGAAGACTTATGTTCCTCTCAATTGGAAAGCAAATTGGATTCTCAGGACATTGTTTTCCTTAACGGATATCAAAAGTACCAGCAGTTTTGAACCAGGTCCATATATTGCCATATTTCCTTTTTCGTGAATGAAAATTAGGCTATGAGGCATAAATAAAAAAAAGCTTGGGTAACACTTTAGTTTTAGACCAATTCTCACTTTTAACTAGTTTGTTTATTAGCGTGTATATTACTAGGATATTGGCTGTTTATTAGTATATAAAGCACATATTATTCTACATCCCTTAATCCTACCCAATACCTAAATTTAAAGGTCACTTTTCTGCCAGAACTCGACTTGTGTATGGCCGTTACCTAAAGCCACTGATTATAGTTTATAAAGTTATAAATATGGATATTTGTCTTTTTAAAAAATGCATGGCTTCGCTTCAGAAGGCCTTTATTAAAGTGGTCATGAACTGTATTGTTTTATTGCTTTATAATGTTTCCTGTGGTGCACTTATAATGTTAGTATGAGTTTAACATCAAACAATTTCATAATTTAGAAATAAAGGGCATTTTTCCTACCATGATTTTAGTCCTCTGATTTGAACACTCTGTTTAAAGGGGCATGTCTGCTGTGAGACTTCAGTGTAAACGGCCACTGCTGTGAGTGGCTGCTGTGAGACTTCAGTGTAAACGCCCACTGCTGTGATTGGCTGCTGTGAGACTTCAGTGTAAACGCCCACTGCTGTGATTGGCTTCTGTGAGACTTCAGTGTAAACGCCCACTGCTGTGATTGGCTTCTGTGAGACTCAGTGTAAACGCCCACTGCTGTGATTGGCTTCTGTGAGACTCAGTTTAAACGCCCACTGCTGTGATTGGCTTCTGTGAGACTCAGTGTAAACGCCCACTGCTGTGATTGGCTGCTGTGAGACTCGGTGTAAATGCCCACTGCTGTGATTGACTGCTGTGAGACTCGGTGTAAACGCCCACTGCTGTGATTGGCTGCTGTGAGACATCAGTGTAAACACCCACTGCTGTGATTGGCTTCAGTGCGACTTCAGTATAAACACTCACTGCTGTGATTGGCTGCTGTGAGACTTCAGTGTAAACACCTACTGCTGTGATTGGCTGCTGTGAGACATCAGTGTAGACGTCCACTGCTATGATTGGCTGCTGTGAGACTTCAGTATAAATGCCCACTGCTGTGATTGGCTGCTGTGATACTTCAGTATAAACTCCCAGTGCTGTAATTGGCTGCTGTGAGACATCAGTGTAAACACCCACTGCTGTGTTTGGCTTAAGTGCAACTTCAGTATAAATGTCCACTGCTGTGATTGGCTGCTGTGAGACTTCAGTGTAAACACCCACTGCTATGATTGGCTGACATCTTTGCATATGAAATAAGTATTACATGTGGAACTCTCTTGAAATATTTTATCTCATTTTTACTATTACAGCTCTCAAGGTTAACTAATTGTGAAAAGTGTTGATTATAGCATCATATTTAGATCTATGGCATTATATTCAGATTGTGGCATGAAAGGTTGCAGTGATGATCATTGTAGCTGATCTCAGACATGTTGAGTGCATGAATGCAGCGATCTCGTCAATCCAACTCAATTTCTGCACACTATCGATTGACAGCTCAAGCGATTGTAAAGAGAGCGTTCTTTGATCTCTTTCTATATATAATTTAATCACAGATTAAATAACAGATTATTTTCACCCTACTAAGAGAAACAATGTGAAGCTGAGCATTTAGTCACTGGTTTGATCACTGGTCTCAGATCAGATATTAGAATTAACACGGTTACTCACATGTTGTGGCGTTACTGTCGAGTCCATATCGTAAAAGTCTGTTTGCAAAGCCTGCGCTTAAATTGTGATTGATTTCCCAAAGAATCCACAGTGAAAGGAACCGAATACAAATAAATAATGCTCAACTGAGACATTCACATTGTTGAAAATAAATAACCACATTCCTTTGGAAGGTAATGTTATTTTAGTCCAGTATTACTCTTCTCTCCTCGTCATCTCACTAAAATGCCAGTGGGCGGGGCCAAAATTGCGATGATGAAGTAGGCATCGATCTTCTTTTGCAGAGGCGGTCTTTCGCTGATAAACACATTCCACAACGAGTCGTTCTCTGGACTTGCTTACAATAAAAGCTAACCAGGATAACCAGGATGTTTTCAGTTCTGAAACTTGCAGGATATTCTTATAGTATGATGACCTCTTATATGTCAAAAGCTCAAAGAAATTTTGATTTATTAGTTCATGACCCCTTTACCAATTTATCCTGGGCATTCATAAGCTGACGTTTTATGATGTACTTTCCATTTGCATTGTCAGTGTCTTTGATTGGATGAACGTATTATACTGAATGCAAATCAGCATCAGCATATTAGAATGATTTCTGAAGGATCACGTGACACAGAAGACTGGAGTAATGATGCTGAAAATTCAGCTTTGATCATAGGAATAAATTACATTTTACAGTACATTTACATAGAAAACAGTTGTTTTAAATTGTAAAAATATTTCACAATATTAAAATTTTTACTGTATTTTTGAACAAATAAATTGGCAGCCTTGTTGAGCAGAAGGGACTTATTTCAAAAAAAAAAAAAAAAAAAAAAAATTCTTGAATGATGTGTATTGAGACCGTAAACAGGATCAGTTGATGTTAGATGTGGCTTTAATGATTTGTAACTTTGACTGTTCTTGAATAGGACACACACTGTTCAGTTCATTACAGAAACTTGCAGCCTAATAAGAATTCACATCCAGTCCTCTCGATGTGTGTTACTTAAAAATTCAAGGTCTGTTTCAGACGGCTGTTGGTGTAAAAGCTTATTTTGACAGACGCAATACCTCTTGAACTCACGACAAATTGGATAACAAGCTGCACCGAAGCGTGTCGAGGAAGTCACTGCACTTCAAAACAAACCAGCGGCCGAAAATAACGCCTCATGTCTCCGTTGGTTTTTTCATTTCTTTGTTTGTTGCCTTCTGTATATGTTTTATTTCAGCACAAACACTTTTGTCACAAAATGTCACAGACATCAAAGTCTATTCACACAGCACATTTCCTTTACCTTTTTCTGATGGAATGAATGTTGTTCTTTTTCCTTAGCGAAATTGTGGTGATTTTACAAGATATTTAGGGTTGAAACTCCATGAAATAATCAAAATCTAACAGACAGTCGCCTCAGATGGAGGAGTCACACACCATTACGTCCCTGAAGCCTGCTGGGATGGAGGTGCTGGGAAGAGTAATGCCGGCTCATTCCTCACGCTAATGCATAGGGAATTAAACTAATATTTAAACAATGGCACACAGGCGAGCGCTGCTCAAACAGAAACCAATCCATTTATGAGATTGCAAATATACATCTAGGTGAGAGAAGATAAGAATTAGAGTTTGTATTCTGAATAACACTTGTATTTGATCATGGAAATGATTTTTGCAAACCACATAGATACAGATTTAGATTAGCTGTTTAAAGCAGTCATGGTGTGCATTGAAGTTTTACAGTAGGTGCATGGTTGCAATCATAAGTGCAATTATAAGTGACTTACCTTTCTTTAAAGTTGACTTGAAATGCATTTGCATTTCATTTGTAAAAGAGGATATTCACTGTGAACAAACTTGCATATTTGCATATATCTGTGTGTGTGTGTGTGTATATATATGTGTTCCAATCACTTCATGGCCACAGGTGTATAAATCAAACACTAGGCATGCAGACGCTTCTACACACATTTGTGAAAGAATGTGTCACTCTCAGGAGCTCAGTGAACTCAAGCGTGGTACCGTGATAGGTTGCCACCTGTCCAATAAGTCCATTCCTGAAATTTGCTAACTACTAAATATTCCACGCTCAACTGTTAGTCGGATTATAACAAAGTTGAGAACAACAGCAACTCAGCCACGAAGTGATAGGTCACGTAATATCACAGAGCAGGGTCAGCGCATGCTGAGGGTCACAGTGCACAGAAGTCACCAACTTTCTGCAGAGTCAATAGCTACAGACCTTCAAACTTCTGTGGCCTTCAGATGAGCTCAAGAACAGTGCGTAGAGAGCTTCATGGAATGGGTTTCCATGGTCGAGCAGCTCATCCAAGCCTTACATCACCAAGTGCAATGCAAAGCGTGGGATGCAGTGGTGTAAAGCACGCCGCCACTGGAATCTAGAGCAGTGGAGACGTGTTCTCTGGAGTGACCAATCACGCTTCTCTGTCTGCCAATCCCATGGACGAGTCTGGTTTTGGCGGCTGCCAGGAGAACGGGACTTGCCTGACTGCATTGTGCCAAGTGTAAAGTTTGGTAGAGGGGGGATTATGGTGTGGTGTTGTTTTTCAAGGGTTGGGCTTGGCCCCTTAGTTCCAGTGAAAGGATCTCTTAAAGGGATAGTTCATCCAAAAGGGAAAATTAGACCATGATTTACTCACCCTCAAGTCACCCTAGGCCTTAATTAACCCCCTAGAGCCGTGTGGAGCACTTTATTTGATGGAAAGATACTTTTTTTATGGACTTCAAAAACAGAGCAACAATTACTGCTTTTATAAAGCTTTTATATATTTTTTTGGTGAACTATCTCTTTAATGCGTCAGCATACCAAGACATTTTGGACAATTTCATGCTCCCAACTTTGTGGGAACAGTTTGGGGATGGCCCCTTCCTGTTCCAGCATGACTGTGCACCAGTGCACAAAGCAAGGTCACCACTGGGATGAATTAGAGCGGAGACTGCGAGCCAGGCCTTCTCGTCCAACATCAGTGCCTGACCTCACAAATGTGCTTCTAGAAGAATGGTCAAAAATTCCCATAAACACACTCCTAAACCTTGTGGAAAGCCTTCCCAGAAGAGTTGAAGCTGTTAGAGCTGCAAAGGGTGGGCCAACTCCATATTAAACCCTACGGATTAAGAATGGGATGTCATTAAAGTTCATGTGCATGTAAAGGCAGGCATTTATAATTTAAAACATTATTAATATTGCATTAATATTTCTGTAAATATATAGTTTAACGCACTTTATGGGTAACTGATGGATAATTAAATTCATTCATATGAGTGTATTTGAAATCATAATTCAGTTCATTAGGCCAGCTAGGACTTGGTTGACTGCAACTTAGGCCGAATGGACACATCAGTCTGATGACGAGTCGACATGAACCATATGAGTTAGATGAACAGAAGCATTATCAAACACATAATGTAGTCAAGCAGAGACTGAGGTCTGATTCTGCACGGTTCATTTCTGATTGTGGAGAGCGCAGCACAGCGGGCTTTTAGTGGCCGGATGACAACTGAGCCTCGGTGGCTTGTTGCGGTGGGAACAGGTCAGACTGTCCATTCCAGATGGGCGGAGGTGATCGGCGGACGCCTCGGGCCGTTCCTGGGCAAACTCCAGCCACCAGCTGCTACCTGTAATACTGCGGCACGGTCCAGTTAGCATCTCTGCGGTGTGCAGTGGACCAGCGCTCTTTCCCTTCCTACTGCTCTTCCATTCCCAGAGTTCCAAAAACTGAATTGAGCCCGATTATGTATGAATGCATTGCAATTTTACATTTCTAACTTTAAACCAAGGGCCAGATTTACTAACTCTTCTGGCATTATATAACTACTGTCAGGATTTACTAAAGACACGCAGTGATTAAATTAGCGCTGAAAAGGCGTGGACAGGGCTATTTTTGTGGCTGATCTTATTGCATATGCATTTGTAGGAGTTTCCCTCTCAGACACAAAATAAATGGGCGGAGAGTGTTTAAATGAATCATACGAGGTGATTTACTAAGGTTTGTACATGCCGATTTACTGGTGTTTGCGCCATTATTTACCGTCCAAAAAAGTAGGTCTTAAACCAGACGCTAACTGGTAGATTGCATTGGTCATTATGGAAATGATCTTTAATTTGTGTGTCATCAGTAGATCACAAGCATAACTTTACACTCCTATCGGCGCTTTTTCAGGATTGCGCTCTCACGCTAATTTGCCATTTGAGCACCAATTTGACGCTAATCTGACCCTATGTATGAAAAATAAATAAATAAATAAAAAATTGGAAATTAAATGCATTTGCATTTGCATTTTTGCTTGATATGCACATTAGATTTTCCAACACAACACTAACAAGTAATTGCATCTGTAATTTTGTCTAATTATGCATAATTATTATTTTTATTTTTTTGACAACATTATATAAACAAAGATGGAGTCAGTCATAATGTAGAACAAATAAACAAAGAAAAGAAAAAAAAGTTACAAGACAAAAAAAAATTACAAGACAGGGATTTATAACTAATCAGAATAGATCACATCAAAGGAAAACATTAAAAGACTTACATATTTGAATTGTTTTTAGAGCCTTCTGATTACATGATTTAGAGAAAATAATGTTGTACTTCAACAAGCAAAACTTGAACAAGTGATTTCTGACCTAAAAATTTACATTTATGTATATAAAATTTTGTTAACAAAATAAAAATTAATTATATTTTATTTTTGTGTAAATGCTCTTTTCTAACAATCCCAAACAAAACATTTTCCCAAAGTAAAGAAAAATCCTTGTCAATGTTCTCAATAACAAATAGGGAAAAGTCTTTCCACAGTAATTTAGAGTAATGGCAATGCCAAAACAAATGCATTAAAGTCTCTGGGTCCTTAATTAAATTTCTTTAAAAGACATTAACAGGGAATTATGCATAATTATTCCCTGATCTGTACAATACATTTTTAGATATTATCAATATAATAATACTGTACATAAAATTTACAACATACAATACAATACCAAATACAATTTATCTTTTTTTTTTTTTTTTGTGTGTGTGTGTGTGTGTGTGTGTGTGTGTGTGTGTGTGTGTGTGTGTATATATATATATATATATACACTCACCTAAAGGATTATTAGGAACACCATACTAATACTGTGTTTGACACCCTTTCGCCTTCAGAACTGCCTTAATTCTGCGTGGCACTGATTCAACAAGGTGCTGAAAGCATTCTTTAGAAATGTTGGCCCATATTGATAGGATAGCATCTTGCAGTTGATGGAGATTTGTGGGATGCACATCCAGGGCACGAAGCTCCCGTTCCACCACATCCCAAAGATGCTCTATTGGGTTGAGATCTGGTGACTGTGGGGGCCATTTCAGTACAGTGAACTCATTGTCATGTTCAAGAAACCAATTTGAAATGATTCGAGCTTTGTGACATGGTGCATTATCCTGCTGGAAGTAGCCATCAGAGAATGGGTACATGGTGGTCATAAAGGGATGGACATGGTCAGAAACAATGCTCAGGTAGGCCGTGGCATTTAAACGATGTCCAATTGGCACTAAGGGGCCTAAAGTGTGCCAAGAAAACATCCCCCACACCATTACACCACCACCACCACCAGCCTGCACAGTGGTAACAAGGCATGATGGATCCATGTTCTCATTCTGTTTATGCCAAATTCTGACTCTACCATCTGAATGTCTCAACAGAAATCGAGACTCATCAGACCAGGCAACATTTTTCCAGTCTTCAACTGTCCAATTTTGGTGAGCTTGTGCAAATTGTAGCCTCTTTTTCCTATTTGTAGTGGAGATGAGTGGTGCCCGGTGGGTTCTTCTGCTGTTGTAGCCCATCCGCCTCAAGGTTGTGCGTGTTGTGGCTTCACAAATGCTTTGCTGCATACCTCGGTTGTAATGAGTGGTTATTTCAGTCAAAGTTGCTCTTCTATCAGCTTGAATCAGTCGGCCCATTCTCCTCTGACCTCTAGCATCAACAAGGCATTTTCGCCCACAGGACTGCCGCATACTGGATGTTTTTCCCTTTTCACACCATTCTTTGTAAACCCTAGAAATGGTTGTGCGTGAAAATCCCAGTAACTGAGCAGATTGTAAAATACTCAGACCGGCCCGTCTGGCACCAACAACCATGCCACGCTCAGAATTGCTTAAATCACCTTTCTTTCCCATTCTGACATTCAGTTTGGAGTTCAGGAGATTGTCTTGACCAGGACCACACCCCTAAATGCATTGAAGCGACTGCCATGTGATTGGTTGATTAGATAATTGCATTAATGCGAAATTGAACAGGTGTTCCTAATAATCCTTTAGGTGAGTGTATACTGTATATATAATCATTTTAATTTTTTTTAACAGTAATAGTGTCTTGCTGTTACTGTTTTTTATGTCATTTATTAATAAAAAAATATGAAATTTATAGTTTTATAGACAATTCTACATCATGTTTGTACCTTATTAAAAACTTAATTGTAATTGTGATACATTGTCAAATATTTTGTGAATGCCACAAAACGATGAAGTACCGTAGGCTTGCACATTAATTTGTGTCATTATATCACTCCTCTGACATTCAAAAAATAAGCATAATAAAGTTTTACTTCCGCTCGCACTCTCTTCTGAGTAGATGAACACTGTAGTCGTTTTTAAAACCTCTCATTTTAATAGCCTGCATGTATCATTCTCGACACCTGCGTTTCTGGCTAACTGCGTATTCCTCCATTGACATTTAACAGAAGCAGCTCCACCTGCGAGCGATGTGTGACCCCTCATTAGTGCTGAGGGGGTTTGAGCAGGAACTGTAAAAATGCTCATAAGGCTGTTAATGTACATTAAATGGACTTTAGATTACGGCAGGGTTGAGTGCCTCCTGTATGTATGAAGACCATCTTTCAGTGGATAAGGGCCGGCGATGGGAGTGTTGGATGAATTGCTGCCTTCTGTCCGTTTTGTTAAAGCTGTGGATCAGTGGGTCATGGAATAGTTTGCTTGAGAGAGTATTTCCATTAAAGCGCGAGATAAAAGCTGCTGATATCGTGGAGTTTGAGGTTTAACGTCTCAGCGTTATTGGGGAGTGTTATATCACTCTTGAAAAATTGCCTTATTTTTGCAACACTATAAAGTATCAAAATCTTATGGCATTACCATGTGTCTTTTTATTTATTTATTGGATATGTAATGGGGTAAACACCATGTATATGTATGTACATATGTGTGTGCGTGTGGCACTATTTTTTATGACAGTTATGCATATTTGCATATGAAAAAATATTTGTCATTTTTTTACATGAATACATACATATACATATATGCACACACACACACACACACACACACACACACACACACACACACACACACACACACACACACACACACACACACACACACACACACACACACACTGTATATATGTATATGCATGTATGTTTTGTATTATTTTTATATGCAAATGCATAACTGTCATAAAATGTATGCCAGACACACATACACACACATTATATATTTTATATAAATTTTTGCACATTTTCATATGCCATTTTCACACACACACACACACACACACACACACACACACACACACACACACACACACACACACACACACACACAGTTACAATTTGTGTGGTGCAAAACATATTTTTGAAAAACAAAATTTTTTTGGTAAATAAAGAAAAACAAAACAAAACAAGAAACACTGCATTTAAATAGACTTTTTCTTGTTGATTTTTATATGCAACATGAATTTCGTTGGTAAGATCTCTGTATCAGATTGACACTTTTTGTTGGCATTACATTATAGCCTAAGAATTGAGAGAAAGGTAGTTATTAAAACAACCACAAATAAAACAACCATACAGCATCCGAAGGCACGTAGTGTGACATTTTCTCTATCTCTCTCAATGTGCCTTTCTTTTACTCGAGGAAATCCCAGATATCTGTGGGCAAATTAGGAGTGGCTGCCAAAACTAGAAGTGATTTGGATGTTGAAGGCAAGCTTTCATCGGCCTCAGAGAACTGTGGCATATGGTGACATTTAGTTTAGGGAATTCTCTTCACAATCTTGTATGGACAACTTCAATTTGAGTCTGGAGTCCCAGCTGGAATTGAGGAAACTGGGATATGGAGTAAAAGTTCACATGGGCAAAGATCACATATTATGGCTTATGTCCCACTTCCTATAAACTCACACACATCCTAACATCCAATTAGTGAATAACACCGCCCTGCATCACTTTAGCTGAATGAAATCCAACACTTGTTTCTTTCTAAATGTGCGGTGCTGATTCCTGTTTTACACAAACAATTTTTTCGGCCCATTTTCACATGTATGACATTTATTGTATGCCTAATCCAGATTTCAAGGTTAGATAATTTCCAATGACAGAACAAAATGCAATCATGCACACATCTCTGGGTGTTTTTCTATGTTCAAAAAGTGACACTTTGTGAATAAGAAAATAAACACAACAAAAAAGATAGCGGTGAGAAAACAGCAGTTAAGAAAGCATCTGATCGTAGAGGTGTGGATATGTTAGCACCAGCTCTGCAATTCTCCGGCATCATGTTGACAGATGAGGTCATTACAATTACATTATTATGATAGTTTGATTATAAAGTATATTTGAGACTGTATATCTGGCTATGTCAGACTATAGATTGAATGTGTATGACAGTATGGCCTTTTAGACATTATCCTGAACACTGTATAAGCATTCGTTTCATGTCTCATTGAACTGAAGAGAGGTTCTCAGGAGTGTGTGTGTGTGTGTGTAAATGTCACATCCTTTTGAGTTTTCCCGGCAAAACATTCCGAGTCCTCCACATAAAAATCAGTCTACAAACTTTCATAGACAGCCTAGGAAGTTGGTCCCGTTTTTAGGATTCGTTACATTTTGTTGAAAAAGAGATTAATACATTAAAATTCTTACATTTTGACCCTTTAAATCGAGAATTTGAACATATTTTTCCAGTCATTTGCAGATTGCTTGTTTGGATACTTGTTTTCACATTAAAATGGAAACTTTTGATTATTTAATGACTTTTTTGTTATATATATATATATATATATATATATATATATATATATATATATATATATATATATATATATATATATATATATATATATATATATATATATATATATATATATATATATATAATTTTTATATATAATTTTATTATATTTTATTTTATTAATTTTTTTTTTTTTCACTAGCATAACATTCACATTTTGTTATATCAACATTATTATTTTATTTTATTTTCCCAACATATTTTTTTTTATAATTCTCATAACCTTCACATTATATTACATTAAAATATATATAAATTAAATTAAGTATATATAAATTACAATATGATTTTAAAGTAATATAATGTGAAGGTTATGAAAATTATATAAAATGATGCAGTAATATTCATATATCATTTTCAAATGATATATGAATATTATAACTGTCAAATCGATTAATCAATTTGACAGCCGTAATATTCATATATAATTTGAAAATCTTGAGATGGAAAGTTTTTATTGATATTTCTGAACTCAGCATCTGCATCTTTTCTGTGAATCAAAAGGCCTAATATTATATAATATTATCTCTACAGGGCTGTTGTAATAATTGAATTAATTTTACTGTGTTTTTGTTTTTTTGATAGCTGAGAACAATTCTTCTTTTGTGCATGTACAGTTTGGAATGTCATGAAAGTCGGTAAATAGTGACTGAATGTTAATTTGGGTTAGATTTTTCCTTGGATACAATTAGATTAAATCAATTACTTGAAGATGCAGAGTCTGTCTTGGCCCGGACCCAGTTGGATCTCCGCATCGTCTTGGCTTTAAGGGATAATTAAGCAGCGTTTGGTCTGAAAACTCATTCATTATGCAGTATGAGGATGATGTGTTCATTAGACATAAGAACTTGTGTTATTATGATTATAAAGGGTAACCCGCCATGACAACAGAAGCAGCTTGAAGGTCTTTAATCATGTTTGTTGGTTTGGTTGGAGGTGGTCTGGCAAGCGCTCAAAGAAGTTGGGACCCGAAACCGTCTGCCTTCGCTCCAAGACCTTTAATGTTTGCTTTGGCTGAGCGCAGCTCGTCTGTCCCGCCACACTCGTCTCTGAAGGATCTTTTTGTATGGGGAGGTCGGTCATGTCAACGTGACACGCTCCCATATTAGTCTGGCAAAGCTGATAATGACAGACTAGATGAAGATAAAGGCAACATGTTCCCTCAGGCGGGCTCAAACTATCAGAGACCTTTCTGTGGCTTGAGTCTCGTTCCATATCAGGAACACAAATGGGCATTTATTGTGCGTCTTCATTGCTAGTGTTAAAAAGGACATTATGGGAACTTATTACATCATTATAAAATATATATACAATAATCATTTTATTAAATAATTTCATAATGAAATTGTAGTTAATGTTAAACATTACATTATATAATCAAATGAAATAACTATTAAATTATTTAATTTAATAACTATTAATTTAATAACTTTTTAATTAAATTATTAATTAAATCATTTTATATAAAATAATTTTTATTTAATAAAATATTTATTTATTTGATTATATACTATATTTAACATTAACAAGCATGTCATAATTTTATTTATTTTTTCATTTTAAACCTATATAATCAAATCAAATGATTGTTGTATTAAATGTAATAAAATCATGAAATGCCAGCCCCATATATTGTCCGGCTCCCTGAGAGTGTGTACTGAGAACAGTGCAGGCTGGTTTGTGTTTTCTCCTCTCTTGATGGACACACACACACACACACACACACACACGGTCTCCTGATCAGCTGCACAGCATGTTTTATTGGTTGCTTTGTTTCTATTTGTATTGCATCAGCCCTGTTCACATTAGAATCTAATTTTACACGAATCCCACTATGCATAGTGCTGTGTGTTAACCAGATCGGCTGTCCTGTTGTTGCTTGGTGTGTGTTGTTTCACTTTCATTAAGGACAGACACATGATTCAATGCTCGGCTGTGGGGTTTGTGGCTGGATAAGACAGTGAGAGGCAGTTAGAGTTAGAGGACTGTCCAAATCCTATGAGATTCACCCTGAAACATTGCTCTAATAGGCTGACACTGATAAAAACATGTCGTGCTAAATTTAAATGCAGAATGGATAAAAAGAGAGAGATTTTTCACATTGCAAGTTGGTTTTAGGGCCATTATGTTTTGCATTCAAATGCATTGCATCGATTCCTAAGAATTAAAGCACATTTTATTTTAAGTTTTCATCTGTAATGTATCTAGACATTTTATTTGTCTTATTTTATTTCTTATTTTACTTTTTATTATTTATTTATTTCATTTAATTGTATTATTTAATTTATTAATATTTTTATTTCATATTTCATTTTTATTTCATATTTTAATTTATTTTATTATTTTATTTAATTTTATATTTTATTTCATATTATAATTATTTTTATAAAAAAAAAAAAATCCCTGCATTATTATAATTCTCATAACCTTCACATCGTTTTACACTATATATAAAACATTATGGATTAGTTTTTTTGTTGTTTGTTTTTCTTTTGCTACCATGATGGTATATTTATATCATATTCAAAACATCACAGAAAAAAACAATATTTGCAAGGCATACAATCACATGCATGATCCTTTAAAAAAAATGTTTAGTGGGAAAATGTGCTTTATTTTGGTGGTCTTAAAAGTAGACTTAATTTACTTTAATCCAAATGTAGCCTTTTTTTCTCTGTTCATTTTGTGGTGAAATAGGCTCCCAGCAGATTTGCTTCAGATCAATGCTTCAGCTGGAGTCCGGCTTGCTACTTTTCTCCCAGTAATGAAGTAACGAAGCGCCTATAAGGATAGTTTAGCGTGTGTAGCCTAATCCCCCGACATGTGCTGGAGTCCGAAGCTTCGTTTAGCAGTAGCAGAAGAGTCCAGACTCCCACTGCTGCTGCTGAAGGCACTGATGTGGACTTGCTTTTGATGAGCACGTATATCTGATGGCGGATCGATGTGGATTCAGAACCTGCGGCGCTATTGAACCGCGACGTGCGAAAGCAGCCTGGGCTTGATTAGTCATGGAATTAGCGGAGAGCTCGGGTTTCCCCGTCTCAGCCCTCGACGGACGGCGAAAATCTCTTTGCGGTTCTTAAATGAGTCCGAGTGCTCTCTAGCTTTCGCTATCCCATCATTCTCTCCAGGGCTGCACTACATGATAAATGACTTCTTGGGTGGCCACTGACAAAAGTCTCCACACACCAGCCAGGCAATAAACAACAATGATTATTGATTTTTCTGTGCTCCTCGCCACAAAACAAAATGAACCAAAATGACATGTGGTTTGTCGGGACTCGCTTCAGGTGCTGCGAGCGGTGTGGGCCATCAAAGAGAGCGGCACATCATCTCTGTCTGCTGTAAATTAGGCTAGCGCTGTTTTCCGCGAGGTGCTGGAGGTGAACGGGCTGGCAGAGAGTCTCTCGGCGGGCCGTGGGACCCACCATATGGCAGCGGCCATATGCAGGAGATCCCTGTGGCCAGGTAGACTAATGAATACCGTGGAGAGTTGCTCCGAGTTTTTTTGGCATGACTTTGTTCGCTGGGCATAATCAGATCCCATGGCTGGTTTTGCCGCAGCATGAAATCTCTATCCAGGTTCTTTTTTTTTTTTTTTTTTTTTTTTTTTTCATACTTTTCAGAATATTGTCAAATACCTGCCGCATTGTTCACAGAGGGTTCACACACGTCATGGCCAATTAATTCCCATGACATTTTTCAGTTGTCCAGGGAGAAAAAAAAATAAAAATATATATATATATTTATATATATAAATATTTTTTTATTTTTAGTTCAGCCCAAAACTTTTTACTTGTAACTTCCTTGTTTGTTAATTCAGTGTTTATGGTTTAATAAGTTTTAATAAAGTTTTAATAAATATCTCAATAATACATTTTATTGTTAACATGTAT
The DNA here is from genome assembly GCA_018749465.1 of Paracanthobrama guichenoti. Lineage (NCBI taxonomy): Eukaryota > Metazoa > Chordata > Actinopteri > Cypriniformes > Gobionidae > Paracanthobrama > Paracanthobrama guichenoti. Next base: position 1,562,025 of record CM031943.1, read on the forward strand.
TAAATATTTAATTTATATTTTTAGATATTTATTTTTTTGCAAAGCATTTTTATTTTGTCTGAAACATATATTTATGTTATGTATTACATATTTTTATTTTATTAAAGTGAATATATTACATTTTCAAGATTTTTGAAAATTACCTTTCATGTAGTGTGTAACATAACTCTAAGTGAATGAAAACATCCTGCAAAGTTTTAAATCTGAAAGTGCACCGTATATAAAGAAGGAGTCGACTCTGAGTCAGTTAAACGAATCGTTTTTCACACGAGTCGAACGCCGTTTCACTGTGACATCAAGACGAAACATTAGCATATTGCCCGCCCACTTATTGCACGCGCGTGGATACTGGATAGAATCATGTCGAGAAGACTCTGTGCTCTACAATGTGTTTATTGTGTTTCATATTGTGTAAGTATCTGGCTAACCGGCTAACTGTTACACTATTGTAAATCAGCTGTGGGCTGCTGTCAGTGTGTGACCGCACAGGGCCTCGCGCCCCTGACTTGATGTAAAAGCCAATAGTTAAAGTTCATGTTTTTGTCCTTCAAAATACTATAATAGTTCAAACACATAGCAAAAAATGTGTATCGTGCTGCTGTATTATTCTGCTTGTTAAAAATGTATTATGCAGTAACTTACAATATTTCTCTGTGCGTGTGACTGTGATTTGTGCGCATACATGTCAGTCAGCACGGCTGATGCACCGATAGGATACAGTTATTGGCCGATTCCGTCACTTGCCCTCTTATTAAAAATGTTGTCATTAAAATAGAGTGTTTTGATCATGTTTTAAATCAACAAAGTAAAAAAAAAAAAAAACACAACAAAAAGCATACATTAACTTATAGCCTACTAGCTAGTTTATTGCTGCATATAATAATTTCTAAACATAGACTGGATCCATTTAACATTCAGCAGGCCAACATAAATACAACAGAACAAGATACATGTGAAATAAACAGTGCTTTTTAAGTAGGTTTAATGTTAAATAACACTGCATATTTTAATTTGTATAAATTAAATACATGTATTATTATTACAGTGAGACGTAGCTAAATTATACTGTACAACATTAAAGGGATAGTTCACCCACAAATGAAAATGTGATGTTTATCTGCTCAGCCCCAGGGCATCCAAGATGTAGGTGACTTTGTTTCTTCAGTAGAACACAAATGAAGATTTTTAACTCCAACCGTTGCGGTCTGTCAGTCGTATAATGCATGTAGTAAAAAAACAAACATGCACAGACAAATCCATATTAAACCCTGCGGCTTGTGACGACAGATTGATGTCTTAAGACACAATACGATCGGTTTGTTCGAGAAACTGAACAATATTTATATCTTTTTATGTCCAACAGCCTTCAGCACGCGATCACTTCCGGTGAGTGAGGTCAATGTACACGATCTGGCGCAGAGATGCACGGCAGTGGTCACTTCCGGCGCTTGTGTAAACTACGCCAGATCGTCTACATTGTACATTGACCTCACTCACCGGAAGTGACCGCGTGCTGATGGCTGTTGGACATAGTGGCGTATTAGAGGTAAAAAATTATATAAGTAGGGAAGAGTGGGGCACAACCTAACGCTTTTTGACTGTCTCTTGTGTAAATCCACTTGGGGTTCAGAGTATTTTTTTTTTCCCACATTCATTTCCCACATGTCTAGTACAATTATGTGGTTTTGTTTCATTAATACAGCGTATACGTTTTTTTCTTGATATTTCCCCCGAAAGAATGGAAGTGAAATGTGACAACATGCCCCATAGGTGGGGTACATTGTAACATCACCAAATGAAAGCTTAAAATGTTACCTGAAAAAAAAATATCCAAGACAAACTAAAATATTTTGTTAATAAAATACAATTATTAACTGTTTTAAATAAAATTATGCCATTTTTTTAATAATTAAAAATACACACATTTCTGAGTTTGACAATAAACACAGCTATACAGCATAGTTAAAAACATAATAATGAATAATTTCTGAACATTGACTCTCAGTCTTTATTCACCCGTTTCTCATGGTTTCTCAAAATAACTCATAAAAGTATAGAATATAATATCGTAGTTCTAATAGGGGCTCACTGTAATGCAGTGTGACAACATGCCCCGCCTGCTCCACTGGGATTTAAACCCCGGCTCGTGTCTTCTGCTGTTAGATCAGCATTAAAGAACATCTTAACTGTTACATAACAGATAGAAGATTACAATAATATCAGATTTGTCTTATTTTAAATAAACACAAAAAACAGAGATGACAAATAAGCTTAAGTAAGAAATTTACTTTTGCTATGGTTAAATAAATGTTCAGAAATATCTTCCAAAGATTTTTTAATTTTGGCACAATTTGTTCTCTATATAGTGTTGATATGGCAGCTAGTAAATACACAACGTTTCATCATCCTGGCATGTGTGGAAAGTGTTAAACCATGCGTGTTACAACGAACCCCGCGTTAGGGTGTGCCCCGCCGCGCTCCCCTGCCAGATCGTCTACATTGTACATTGACCTCACTCACCGGAAGTGATCGCGCACTAACATACAAAGTTAAAATTTGTCACAAATTGTGGAGTTTTTATATCTATAACAGCCTATGATAGCCTACAGTTAAGCAACATGACAGAACCAAGAGTGCTGTTTTCCTGAATACCATCACGACTGAAAACGACTCTTTTATATATGACAGTTCCATAAACAATTAATTAGCATTAAGTCACTTACATTTTAGATGCAATATCGACTGTTTTGTTAGATTTCAGCAGCAAAAATAGTTCCAAACAAAGATCACAGCAGAAGCATAACGCATCTCACAAATATCAAATAAAAATAAATAAAATGAAAGCTGAAGCATAGCCTATATTTAATAAGATTGTGGAAAAAATGCCCTTTATAAAAGGTAAAATCCGGACAAGCACTTTTTTTACTCGGACAAGTGACAGATTTTCTTGTCCGAAAGACAAGCACATGAAAAGGCTTAATGTCGAGCCCTGCTATCTATTTGCTATTTTAAGACGGGACTGTGTGAACAGAAAACCAGTACAACTCAGACAGAAAACGGTAATACGTTGTGAAAATTAATCTACATAAAACTCTGTCTATGGAACCTGTTCTCCGGTTATCTAGCGTCGGAGTGCAGTGCAAGTGTTGTTTTTTGCTTGACTGTGGTCATAATGTAATGAAACATGAAAATGCTGTCCGCTCAGATAAACTTCACAGAGAGACAAATCCAATTCAAAAGCCACATATGAGCAGAAAACATCAGGTAATATCAAGCCGTTCACTCAGAAACACACCGGCTCTGTTTGGATCCACAGGGAGGTCTGGAAGATGGAGCGCTACACGAGTTTGTCTTCTGTTTAGCAATATAATCCCACCATCAATTACTTCCATTTACTCACTTTTAAGGGAAGCTAATTTGTCTTACACTACAATCAAACTCTCATTATGTGAAATGTAATTACTGCCAGCTTGAGTTAAGATTCAGTTGTAATGATAGCATTACAGATGCTTCCTTCTCCTTCAATCCTTCCCAAAGCAAACAATAGGCACTTTTCTGTTCCTGTGACGTCTTTATGTTTGGCTTTGTTTTCACAGAGTTTATTTAACTTTGCACCACATCATTGTACTTTCAAAGTGATGGCCGTATCTCTAATTTGATTCGCTGGCTCCACTTGAAGGCCTCTCCGTTGATGAATTGCACGGCTTATGAAATTAGGCAGTGTGAGGGGAAACTAGTTGCATGCGTGATAAAGTGAAGCAAGAAGCTGACGTTTAATGGACGACAGGCGTGACCGAAGAACAGGGCTGAGCGCATAGCTGGAGTCTTCATATACGCATTATAAGCATAACTTACACAAGATCCCGATACATTTTATCAGCGTTTGTGACTTTATCTAGAAACGCATTTTATCTCATCCCTCAGTAAATGCTTTAACAAAAAAAAAAAAAAAAAAAAAAATACGAACCAAACAAAACCTTCCAGATCAACACTTTTTTGCTGGTTTAAAAAAAGAAGGAAAAGTGGGGGCAACACAAAATTAGCATAATTTGAAACATGACATGACATCATATCATATATGACATGACAATATGACGAAGATATGACATTACATGACATTACATGACGATATGTAACATGACATGACGATATGGTATATAATATGACATAATGATATGACATGACATTATGACATAACAGGACAATATGATATATCATATGACGTTACAAGACGATATATGACATGACGATATGACATTACATGGCGATATATGATATGACATGATGATATATGACATAACGATATGACGACATGATATATCATATGACATGACATGGCGATATGACATTACATGACGATATATGACATGGCGATATGATGACATGACATGACGATATGACATGACATGACGATATGATATATCATATGATATTACATGACGATATATGATATGACATGGCGATATTACATTACATGCGATATGATATATCATATGACATTACATGACAATATATGATATGACATGGTGATATATGACATGACGATATGACATGACATGACATGACGATATGATATATCATATGACATTACATGACGATATATGATATGACATGGCGATATTACATTACATGCGATATGATATATCATATGACATTACATGACAATATATGATATGACATGGTGATATATGACATGACGATATGACATGACATGACGATATGATATATCATATGACATTACATGACGATATATGATATGACATGGCGATATGACATTACATGACGATATGATATATCATGACATACTATATGATATGATTGATATGGTATGACATACAGTATGATATGATATTATATTAATAAGGTCCCATTAGTTCAATGTAGTTAACTAATGTTAACAAATGCAACCTTATTGTAAAGGGTTATTATATTATATTATATTATTTTATATTAAATTTTACTTAAATGTTTTGTTCATTACATATTACATGACATTACATGATGATATATGATATGACATGACGATATGACATTACATGACGATATGATATATCATATAGCATTACATGACGATATATATGACATGACGATATGACATTACATGACGATATGATATATCATATGACATTACATGACGATATATGATATGACATGATGATATGACATGACATGATGATATATGACATGACGATATGACATTACATGACGATATGATATATCATATAACATTACATGACAATATATGATATGACATGACGATATATGGCGACATTACAATATGACATGACGATATGACATTACATGACGATATGATATATCATATGACATTACATGACAATATATGATATGACATGATGATATATGACATGACGATATGACATGACATGACGATATGATATATCATATGACATTACATGGCGATATATGATATGACATTACATGACGATATGATATATCATATAACATTACATGACAATATATGATATGACATGACGATATATGATGACATGACATGACAATATGACATGACGATATGACATTACATGGCGATATGATATATCATATGACATTACATGACAATATATGATATGACATGACGATATGACATTACATGACGATATGACATGACATGACGATATATGACATTACATGACGATATGATATATCATATAACATTACATGACAATATATGATATGACATGACGATATATGACGACATGACATGACAATATGATATGACAATATGATATATATGACATTACATGACAATATGTGATATGATATGACAATATATGATATGACATGACATGACATGACATGACATGACGATATGACATTACATGACGATATGATATATCATATAGCATTACATGACAATATATGATATGACATGACGATATGACATGACATGACGATATGATATATCATATGACCTTACATGATGATATATGACATGATGATATGACATTACATGACGATATGATATATCATATAGCATTACATGACAATATATGATATGACATGACGATATGACATGGCGACATGACATGACGATATGATATATCATATGACATTACATGACGATATATGATATGACATGACGATATGACATGACGATATGACATTACATGACGATATGACTTATCATATGACATTACATGACGATATATGATGAGCGATATGACATTATGACGATATATGATGATATATGATATGACGATATGACATTACATGACGATATGATGTATCATATAACATTATGACAATATATGATATGACATGACGATATATGACGACATTATATGACGATATATGACATTATATGACGATATATGATATGACAATATGATATGACGATATGACTTATCATATGACATTACATGACGATATATGACATGACGATATGACATGACATGACGATATATGTATCGATATGACATTACATGACGATATGATGTATCATATAACATTACATGACAATATATGATATGACATGACGATATATGGCGACATTATATGACGATATATGACATTATATGACGATATATATGACAATATGACATGACGATATGATATATCATATGACATTACATGACGATATATGATATGACATGACGATATGACATTACATGACGATATATGATATGACATGATGATATGATATATCATATGACATTAGATGACGATATATGACATGATGATATGACATTACATGGTGTTATATGACATGACACGGCGATATGATATATGATATGACATGACGATATGCCATGAAATATATGACATTACATGACGATATAATATAGTTTGATATATGATATGATTAATACTATATGATATGATTGATATGGTATGACATACAGTATGATATGATATTATATTAATAAGGTCCCATTAGTTCAATGTATTTAACTAATGTTAACAAATGCAACCTTATTGTAAAGGGTTATTATATTATATTATATTATATTATTTTATATTAAATTTTACTTAAATGTTTTGTTTTTTTTCTACTATTTTGTTCATTGCTCTTTTTGATGCAGATTGACAGTAAAGTTAGGCTAAAATTGTGGAGCGTAAGATAATTATTTGATAATATATATATATATATATATATATATATATATATATATATATATATATATATATATATATATATATATACATTTTTAGATTTTTAAATAACTTTTGGCACACCTCCTCAGGATGATCTACTACTTGTTTACTATGAATTATTGGATGTACAGCAAGTTTATTTGAGCTCTGGAAGTTTAGCCAAAGCTGTTACTTTAAATTACCTGATGCAGAAATGTGCAGAAAAGTATAAAAACTGAGTAGAAATTCAGAAAAATGTCAGAAAAATACTGAAAACTATAGCAGTTTTTCATTTCTGTGTGAATCTCAGAGGAACCGCTTGCTCAATTGCTGTGTTTACTTTTATATACATTTAATTTTGTGTTTATTTTTTACCAAAGTTTTACAGTATCACTTCTGTATATGAAAGTAGATGCTTTTATAAAGAAGAACTTTTTAGTATTTACCACCAGCATGATTGGTCCAGGGAGATATTGGCCCATCAAAGAGATGCAAATTCACAACGATGCCCCATGGAGGAAGAAGCTTGGAATCGTTTTATGAAGCAAGCGGTGCCGTTGAAATGTCTATTAACTCTATCATTTCTATAATGATGCAATAGAGAGTAACCATCAAAACAGTTGACTCCTGAGGAATAGAAAATAATGAGAAAAGAAATAAGCAGGCTATTTGAATATGATCATGTTGTTGTTGTTTTTTTGTTTTTTTTTTAAATTTGAAGTTATCCTCGGGTGTGAAGTTCTTTTAAGGGATCTTTTAATATGAGTTTTGGATTATTGATCACCTTTCAAAAATGTAATTAGTAAAACAAAGTAGTACAAACTGATTTTGTGTTTGCAACTCTCAGGCTCATTGCTACTTTAGCATGTTGTGGGTGGTTAAAATTCAAAGCCAAAATTCTCTGTGTTGTTCTGGTCTCGTATGACTCGTTCCCTCCTTCAGTGTAAGTTTTTATTTATAGTTTCAAGCATGTAGCACTGAATCCCTATTGTAATTGTATGAATTTCCAAAGATCAGCATTCTCATCTAAAAGTGACCGGTCAGTAAGTCGTGGAGACACACCATCATAATCACACCATCTACAATGTCACCAATTATCACCCCAATTGATTGGTTGGTGGCGCTACAGCGATTCAAAGTCCATAATGGGTCATAACTCCTAAACCATTTGTCACAGGCGCAGTTGTCTTATATCATTGGAATCCTTGGCTCGTCTCGGATCAATCATCAATTTTTTTTGGTATTTTGGATTTTTTTGCGAACTAGTACTAGGTCCTAGACCTAGTTTGCACGTCAAACTTTAAAGAGGCCATATTATGCCCTTTTACAAAGTCTTGATTTTGTTTTTAGGCTCTCTAGAATAGGTTTTAATGCCTGAATTTATTGTCTGAACTTATATTGTTGCAGCTCCTCTCTTCCCAGTCTGTCAGTAACGCTCTGGGGTGCGTTTCTCAAAAGCATTGTTAGCCAGGAATGATTGCAAGTTATATTGAATTGTGCTGGTAACAACGGAAGTAGCGACCAGTTGGCTTTGGGAAACACGCCTCTGATTGGTTCCTGTCTCTATAAGCCCCGCCTTCCTAAAGTGCAGTGTGCTCTGATTGGTCGAATGGACCAGTGTGTTGTGATTGGTCAAGCATTTCGAGTGTGTTTGGGAAATGTCCCGTCCCTTACCATAACTACCAGTTTCCACACACTACTAACTAACTCAACCAGGTCCCACCCCTTTATTATGCATATTAATTATTTAAATGAGGAATATTGTGATGTGTTTGTTCCTGGAACAAAACTCAGGACTACAATGGAGGCATTTCAGGGAGTTCAGAAACACTGATGTAGAGAAGAACTCCTGCTGGAGAGACTTATGAAATATAGGGAATAATAGCATAATCATGTATATACATTTGTGCATGTCCATAGCAGCATGCATACATTTATTTCAGAGGTTGTCTCATATGTTTGTGTTCTAATAAATAAAAAAAAAATGTGTTCTGTGTAGGCCCTGATATTTCAAGCATGCTCTCTAACAGTCTCTCAGGTTTCAGCCAATATTTATAGATGTGTTTCAAACTCTTTTTAGCTACCTAATTGGTTAGTAAGCTACTTTGATTGGGCTTGAGGTGGGAAGGAGAAACATGCAGCAGATTCTCTTCATTAGCTAACATGACAGAACTTTACCGCAGCAGTTAACCTGTCAAACTCCTCGTCAGGCTGGATGTTGAATCTTTTGATGTAGAGAGCGTGTTCAGTGTCGGTGAGCATCATTTGCACTGTATATACTGATGTTTTTTGCTTTCATTACTGAAGATTATTTCTAAATCTCCAGTCACTGAATGCATTTTGTGTTTCAGTAAACTGTTCGATTCACTTCTTTTTCGGCAACATTTTGTTTATTTATTTTTTGTCGACAGCACAGATGGGGCTGTGTGTGCATCAGGAAAAGCCTTTTTATAATAAATGCATGTAATCCCTCTTGTATAATCACCATATTTTAAGTGCATCTTTAATCTGATTGGTGTTACTTTGCTGTATATGTATTGCATTGCACTCCAAACCTGATGATGATTAGCAGAAATCCAGAAAGAGTGATATGAACCTTGAGGCTTGACATGCATTGGATTTGACATTTACATTTGACATAAAATAAGATACAAAACTGCATTACACATGAAGCTAAATGGTACGCATAAATAACATTTTATTAGTATTTTTATAGCAGATTAAAAATGTTAATACTGCATTTTGTATCCCATTTTACTTCTCTAATGTGAAATAAAAAAAAGTTTACCTTGAGTGCAATGCAATTGCTTTGGATAAATGCATCTGGCAAATGCATAAATGTAAACATAAAATGCTCAAGTAAAATACGATATCCAGTAAGTTTTAAAATGTACACTACCATTCAAAAGATGTATGCATTTATTTGAAAGTGGAAGTAAAGACTTTTACAGTTTTACAGACTTTTTTTCTCAAATAAATGCTGTTCATTTGAACTTTCTATTCATCTAGAGCCCCGTTTCCACCAAAATTACCCAGAACAGTTTGTCCCAGGAACTCTTTTTCCCCCAGACCTGCTGCTGTACGCGTTTCCATCGCGGTCTAAAGTACCATGAAGATTAGTCTGTTGACGTAGGATTGCGAGCAACTTTCCAGAGCCCACTGGATTTCGTCCTCCACAAATAAACTTAATAAAGCCTGAACCTCGTCGTCGGTCCATCGGTCGTATTTTTTAAAACTCCGTTGTTGCTTTGAATGGCAAACAACTCTTGCGCACACCACAACAGACTTTTAGGTTGAAATAAAATGCTGCATGAGCTCAACCAATCAGCATGTTCAGCACCCAAGTCCCACCCCCGAAAGTTTCTTGAACTTTGAAAAAGTACTACCTCGCGAGCAGGGCCGCTTTGAGGGGGAAATCTTTACCCAGAACTTTATTTAGACCCCGGTTCCTGCGCTTGAAACGCTCCCGAGTACCACCCCAAAGTCCCATGCGGCTAAAGAATGCTGAAAAAAATGCATCACAATTTCTACAAAAATATGAAGCAGCACGGCTGTTTTCAACATTAATCATAAAGAGAATGATTTCTGAATGATTAAACTGGAGTAATGATGCTGAAAATTCAACTTTGCATCACAGGAATAAATTACATTTTATAATATATACAAAAAGAAAACTGTTCTTTTAAATTGTAATAATATTTCACAATATTACTGTTTTTACTGTATTTCTGATCAAATAAATGCATGTTTTAACAAAATGAATTTATTTTAATATTTAATATTTTCTCACAGGTAAATATGGCTTTGCTTGGTCATTCCTATGCACAAATGATTGATATTTCTGGCTCAGCCCTAGTTTGTAGGGTGGGGAATGACTTTATAGGCTGGAGTGGCAGGAGTGATCTTGTTTTGTGTCTGTGGTAAATGGACTTTGTCTCGCTCTCATCTCTCACTGGCATTTGAACAGCAGCAGCACTCGCTCGAGCTTCTCATAGTCAGCATTTCCAGCTAATTACAATGCTGTGCTTCAATCACGCTCCGTGCTCGAGGTTCCAGAGATAACGATCCATAACGATCCGCCACATCTGTGCCGAGATAGACCAGAGGAAATGAGAGAAAATGAATAACTTAAAGTCTTGGAACGGTTTGTGAAAACCCCATGTTTATCCTGACCTCACCTCAGCGTGCTTAAAAACACATTGGGTTGAAGCCAGTGTAACGTGTGCTGGGAGATGACAGGCTTTTCTTCAGTTATTCTGCCCTCATGAATTACTTCCATCTTTCTAAGTTGAAATGTGGGGGCTGCATCTGTCATTATCTGTGAAGGGCTCATCTGACACAAACCAGCTGTTGGCACACGGTAAGGCGGGCGATCATCAGAATCCACAACATAGCGTCTCATGAGCTGAGAAATTTTTATCATGCTTGAGAATTCTGCTGACCGGCAGGAAGATTTCAGTGCATTTCATTTCTTCTGGTAGCTCAGGAGGCATAGGGTGGGTTCACACTTGTAGTCCGGCTCTTTTGGCACATTTAAGTGTTGATCAAAAAAATAAATACAATTTTTTTTTTTTTTAATGCAGAGGATTTGTTATTTCATGTTCAGATATTTGATATATTTCATGTTCAGATATTCTTCCAACAAAATATTCTGGGGAAATTATCAAAAATGCTGGCGGTGGCTGGTAACTTAAAAACAAAAACGCTGGTGGGGAAAGTGTTAAATATCAACTTTGTCTCAAATGTTTCTCCTAAATACTTTGAGACATCATAAATCCAAAGTTATTTTTTTTTTCCCAGACTGTTCATTTTTACCCATCTGGTCATTTTGTTGGGTTATTTAAGTTTCACTGACAGTAGAAATGATGCACCTCCTCACAAGCTGCACCACACATTTGACGGAAGGTGAGACTGTAATGTCCGACAGAGGAGACAGAAAGCATGTTTTTTTTTGTAAATATCACTTAGCAAACGCGATATATTGTCATCTGTTGAACCAGAATAGATCTTTCATAATGCACTGATACCAGTTTTCTTCCCACAGATGCCTGCTGCTCCTGCCACTTCCTAAATGTTTTATGTTGTTAACTTGCCATCAAATAAATGTATTTTATCTAGTTTGTTTAATATCCATTCATTACCTAAATATAACATCTTCATGTATTAAATAAATACAGCTCTGGAAAAAAAATGAAGAGACCACTTAACATTGTCTCTTCATTTTTTTTTGAATGAAGAGACTTTCTATCATTTTTAATAGAAAGTTCATGAAAATAATAACCATTCATGAGGTAAAAATAATCCAGCTTTTAGTCAAAATGAGCTGACATTGGGTTACATTGTTCAACCCAACCTGCTGCATGAGTTAGTTTAACCCAGCATGTGTTCTGCCCAATATTAACCCAGCGCTGGGTTGCCAATTGGGTTGTTTTTAACCCAGTGATTTTTAGAGGTAAGAGTACAGAGCTATAAAATTAATCATGAGTATTTTTATGTTTTTTTGAGCAGCAAATCCTCATATTAGAATGATTGCTGAAGGATCATGTGACATTGAAGACTGGATGCTGAAAACTCAGCTTTGATCACAGGAATAAATTACATATTACAATACATGTAACTTGTATTAATATTTCACAATATTACAGGTTTTACTGTATTTTTGCTCAAATAAATGCAACCTTGGTGAGCAGAAGAGGCCTATTTAAAATTTCTTACCAACCACAAACTTTTGAACAGTAGTGTTTCAACTTAGTCTTATTTCTCCTCAAGGAAAGCACAAAATGGACACAATGATTTATATGCATTAAGCATGTCATGGTATTAAAGAGATCTCATTTGCGATTTTACTTTAACATGGGATTTAACATCCTAATATTTTGAAATACACTTGACCAGCCAATTATTAAAAGCGTGCTTAATGTTTGATGAAACTTAAATGTGATTGAACTTTAATGTGAAAAAGTTACAACAATGAATATTTGAGGCTTACAATGCCTGTTTCCTATTATTCCCACCAAAGAAGTGTTCAGATAGGGCCCTGTTCATAAATTGCACAATTTCTCGCTCGTTACATTAAAACGAGGAGATGCATGTGAGACACAATCAGACATTAAATTGCACACAGGCCTCAAAATGTTCTCAGTGCTGAAGTCAATATACACTTGAAAATAAGTGCTAGTATCCGCCTTGCTTGCTATGCAATGGTCTTATATTAGTTTTCAAATCAGCTGGCTATGAGAATGAGATTTTTTTTTCTCCCAGGCTGGAGCCATGTCATTACCAACACACTCTTGTTTATCGCTTTTGCTCACTGCAAGCAACTTATGATTCCCAGCCAAAATTTGAGGTGATTTTAAATGTATCATTAGCCCGCAGGTTGGCATTTCTTCCATACATCATATTGTCCCTGGATCCACACGTGCCAGAAGCGCTTTGGCTTCGGTTTGAAGGCGATGCAGTGCTGGTCTGGCTGACTGCATGTTTATTCCAGCAGGTGTTGGGGAGATTTTTACTCATGAAGTTTAGATGGGCAAGGCAGCTGAATGCTGAGGTGGGCAGATGGTGCAGATGGACAGGTGCAAAATGCAAACTGACTAGAGGGATGCCATTTATACTGTAAAAATTTAATTTGTTTGCTGCTGGGTTGTATAAAGAATTTGGTGCTCTTGGGAACTCAGCTAAGAATACTAAGTAGACTAGAGCTGGACGATGAATCATTAAAAGATCACGATCTCGAGTCAAACACCCACACCGTCTTAAATGACACCGATTAGCCTGATTCGCACTGATTCATCCAGTAATGAAACAAGTGAAATCTTTATCAGTGAGTCATTGAATCATTCATTCAATAGATTCATTCAAAAACGCTGATTCATTCAGAAATGAAACAAGCCTTTATGAGTGAGTCATTGAATCATTCATTTAAGAGATTCATTCAAAAGCACTGATTCATCCAGAAATTAAACAAGCCTTTATGAGTGAGTCATTGAATCATTCATTCAAGAGATTCGTTCAAAAGTACTGATTCATCCAGAAATTAAACAAGCCTTTATGAGTGAGTCATTGAATCATTCATTCAAGAGATTCATTCAAAAACACTGATTCATCCAGTAATGAAACATCTTAAGTCTTTATGAGTGAGTCATTGAATCATTTGTGCAAGAGATTTATGTAAAAATGCTGATTCATCCAGCAATGAAACAAGCCTTTATGAGTGAGTCATTGAATCAATCATTCATGGGATTTGTGTAAAAATGTTGATTCATCCAGCAATGAAACAAGCCTTTATGAGTGAGTCATTGAATCAATCATTCATGAGATTTGTGTAAAAATGCTGATTCCTCCAGCAATGAAACAAGTCTTTATGAGTGAGTCATTGAATCATTCATTCAAGAGATTCATTCAAAAACACTGATTCATCCAGTAATGAAACATCTTAAGTCTTTATGAGTGAGTCATTGAATCATTTGTGCAAGAGATTTATGTAAAAATGCTGATTCATCCAGCAATGAAACAAGCCTTTATGAGTGAGTCATTGAATCAATCATTCATGAGATTTGTGTAAAAATGCTGATTCCTCCAGCAATGAAACAAGCCTTTATGAGTGAGTCATTGAATCAATCATTCATGAGATTTGTGTAAAAATGCTGATTCCTCCAGCAATGAAACAAGTCTTTATGAGTGAGTCATTGAATCAATCATTCATGGGATTTGTGTAAAAATGCTGATTCATCCAGCAATGAAACAAGTCTTTATGATCGAGTCTCTTCTGTTTCCTTTAACTGTGGATGTTTGAACTTTTTCTACTTTGGAACTCACTATGAGCTGATATTAAAGAAATACACACTCATATAAATCATGACTTAGGAAATTTTTTCACTTTGATGCCTCACGTTATGGAAGTAAAATCTTTTTATGCTTCTTGAACCTGGTTTAGACTTATTCTCAACAGGAAAGCTATGTATATCACATTAAACATATTGTAATGTAATGCAGCCTGTCAAGCATGAAGTTTCAAAAATAGATGGGAAATACATTTTCACCCTGACACTCTGACAAGTTTTTACGTGTTCGCAGTCATTAAAAAGCTCACCTGAGTAAAACACGTGCCTGGAGGAAGTTTGAGGACGGCTCTCAAACATCCATCTGTCGCTTTGACGTAATTAAAGATGTCACATCCAGAGGCGACATGCACCATTAATTTCAGTTGGTGCACCTTCACGTCTTCAGCGTGGTTTGGGAAATCACACATCGCAGCCCTGGCTTAATGAAGCGTGTTTGATTTGGTGTGATGAGCTCCGTGTCTCCCAGTGCGGCTGTGTGAAATATGTCCTTCTCCCGTCCCACAGGTGAACATCTGCGGGTTTGTTCCCAGGGCTACACCTGCTGCACTTCAGACATGGAGGACAGACTCAGCCAGCAGAGCAAACTGGATTTCGAGACATTAGTGGATGAGAGCAGTCACGCCATACGGACAGTATTTACCTCCAGACATAAAACGTTTGATGGTAAGTGTGCAACAATTGGTTTTTAGTTTGATTTGTATCCCAACATTATCATCCAAGCTTTTTAGTTCAGTTACATA
This sequence comes from Paracanthobrama guichenoti, assembly GCA_018749465.1. Lineage (NCBI taxonomy): Eukaryota > Metazoa > Chordata > Actinopteri > Cypriniformes > Gobionidae > Paracanthobrama > Paracanthobrama guichenoti. The sequence continues at coordinate 1,577,704 of CM031943.1, forward strand.
GTCCGTAATAATCAGATGCAATGCAAAGCAATTGTACTTTCAGTGTGCAAACATTGTGATTGATGTCTAATGACACCTGACTTGTAAAACAAAAGTGAACAAAGCAACACATCTTTGAAGTTAAAAATGCAATTTGTGAACGAATCATTCTGTTGAGTCAGATCTTTTGAATGAACTCTTTGAAATTCTTTGCAGATGAAAGTAAAGTGAAAAAAATGTTTAGGGTTACTACTAATGAATTTGAAGTAGCAGCTTGTGAACAAATCATTCTGCTGAGTCAGATCTTTTGACTCAATTCTAAATGATTCGTTCACAATAGTTATTGTGTTAAGAGATTCATTGACATCAAATGTTCGAACAAAGTGATCTGCCTCATTAAGTCGAATTCCCATCACGCTTTGTTTTGCCTACTTTGTTGCTCATGAATAACTCAAGTTTTTTAACTGTCATGGAAAAATTAAAATAAATATAAAGTCTGGTTGATTTGAAGTTGCTTATGAAGCTTTGAAGTTAAATAGTTTTGTGTCAGAATCAGAACTATAGGAAATTGATTCAGGTCTTTTGAACAATTCAGAACATCGGTTTAAATGATTAATTCACAAAGCATTGATGAAAAGTTGGCAACTGGCAAAGTTAAAAATGAAAATAATTTTATGAAGCTACTTGAAAACAAATGTGTTGTAAAAGTTCATGATTGTTCAGGCTTTTGGTTCAGTTACATAGTCTGTAATAATCAGATGCAATGCAAAGCAGTTGTACTTTTAGTGTGCAAACATTGTAATTGATGTCTAATGACACCTGACTTGCAAAATAAGAGAACAAAGCAACACATCTTTGAAGTTAAAAATGCTTAGTGTTACTACTAGTGAATTTGAAGTAGCGGTTTGTGAATGAATCATTCTTTTGAATCAGATCTTTTGAATCAGTTCTAAATGATTCGTTCACAGTAGTTATTGTGTTAAGAGATTAATTGACATCAAATGTTCGAACAGCGTGATCTGTCCTAATAAGTCGAATTCCCATCACTTGCTATGTTTTGTCTACTTTGTTGCTTATGAATGACTCATAACCGTTTTTAACCGTCAAGTGACCCTATAAATTCTGGGTGATTTGAAGGTGCTTATGAAGCTTAGGAGTTCAATTGTTTAGGGTTACTAGCAGGAATTTGTGTCAGAATCAGAACTATAGTAGGAAATTGATACAGGTTTGAACCAATTCAGAACATCGGTTTAAATTATTCTTTCACAAAGTGGTCGCTGAAAAGAAATATATGAAGCTATTTGAAGTCAAAGGTGTTGTAAAAGTTAATTCTTATGAAAAGCTAAAGCTGTGGTTTTATGCACTGGTGGTCAACATTCAAAATGATTTCTATAGTCTTTTTAATTTGTGTCTTTTGATCATTTGTTGTCAGAAACTACTTGCCAAAGAATTCCGGTTATTCAGTGGTTATTCTTTCGGCGAAACTGACTTTTTTTGTAGAAATATATGCTCCGACAAACTTGTAATTGACTTTTGCAATCACCGAACTGTTCTTCTTGTAATCTTTTGAATTAGAGCTGTTTAGTATCTACACTTTTTAACCTTGTTATGACTTCCTTTAGGGGTTCGTGCCATAATTAGGTGTGTCAGACCCCATCCAAACTGCCTCTATATTTCGCCTGGAAACCAGAAAGACCTGTTCATTATAGCTCTGACTAATTATACAGTTTTTGAAATGCCATAATGAAGGCATACAGTGGAGAGCGCCACTACACATTCACAGGTTATGTAAAAGTTAATGTTAGTGCTCTCAAAAAGTTGGTGATTTGCATGTAGTGCGGAAGGAAATGGCACTTTGCTATTGAGAATATTGTGTGACGTAAATGAACCTTGCAGGTTTCTTAGAAGACCCAGCGCATATGGATTTGCTTTTTTTATACTTTGCATGTACTTTGAGAAGGAGCCGTTGAAAGCGTTCACTGGATTCATAAATGAGACTTAATGGAGATCTTAATTGCTTCATTCAAGTATCTCAAATTTCTCCTTAAATTCCTCAGGAGAAATAAAAATGCACCTAAATAGTCAATAACTGTCATACTGTGAGAATACACTCTAAATATATTTAGGTCTTAATTTGAATTGCATATAAAATGTACACTGTACAATGTACACATTACATAGTCATACGCTGGAACGCCAGTCTCTCGTGAACGCGCGTGCGACAGTAGTTAGAGATTACAGTTTGTAAAGTTTAAAATATGGATATTTTTCTCACACAAACGCATCACTTCACTTCAGAAGGCCTTTATTAACACCCTGGAGCCGTGTGGAGCACTTTTATGATGGATATATGCACTTTTATGGACTTCAAAACAGAAACAGCCGTTCACTGCCATTATAAAGCTTGGAAGAGCCATTTTTAATATAACTTCGGTTGTATTCGTCTGAAAGAAGAATTTCATATACACCTACCTAGGATGACTTGAGGATGCGTAAATCATGGACTTATATGGAATTGGAACTTATATCATGGAATTATACCTTTAAGTTTGCGGGAGACTGGACATGCCTGCGTTACAGCAACTTCAGGTTTCATTGCATTAATAGCATGCTTTAACACTTGGTTAACAGTTGCTAGCATGTTTTAACATATTTCTAGCATGTTGCATGTTAAGTTTGCGACAGATTGGACATTGCATTCCTAAGTTACAGCAACTTCCTGTTTTATTGCATTAATAGCATGCTTTAAAACATAGCTTAGTTTTGCTAGCATGCTTTAGCGTGTTGCTAGCATAATTAAAAATGGCTGACTTTCTGTTGAGTTTAGGGCTTTGCTCCAAGAGACTTTTCTGTAGGTATTGGGACATTACATGTATGCACTGAATTTTGTACACGTACGTAAAATATAGCTGGAGGGGCACTTCGTTGAATAGTTGGTGCTATCGAGCCATTTTGCTACTTCAAATTCTAAAACCCATATCAGATGTAACTTTTCAGCAGTTCTGACGTGTGTGCATGATGCTTTTAGCATGTTTCTAACATGTTGCATGTTAACTTTGGGGCAGATTGGACATTGCATGCCTGAGACTTCCTGTTTCATTGCATTAATTGCATGTTTTAAAGGTGTCATGAACTAGCATTTAAAAAAAAAAAATGATGCTGTTGTCTGAGGTCAACTTATGACGTTTGGGGTTTTTTCACATTCAAAAACATCATAATGAATAAGTAATAGGCTATTTTCTACCCTGGTTTTGAGGCTCTCTCTTGGAACGCTCGGTTTTTATGGGCGTGCCACACTGAAGACTTGGAAGTAAACACCCACGGCTAGGATTGGATAAGATTTGCATATTTAATGAGCTTCAGCTCCCCTGTTAATACACGTGAGGGATTGTTTTGAAAGTGTGTGGAGAAACGGCAACCCGAATGAATCGCCCACAGGGCTCGCAAAACGTCTTTATCAAACAAACACTATGACACACACACACACACACACACACACACACACACACACACACACACACACACACACACACACACACACACACACATACATGTCCGAGTCTGATGTTCATTCATTCATGTAATCTCATCCTGTCTGCAAATCCAGTGTCTTGTTTACAAACGAATCCGTGATCAGAAATGAACAAATGCGCAGTGTCTTCCCCACGTGAGCTGGATATTCATTAAAAATAAAGTTCATCCATGCATTCATAATATTAGAATCCGAATGAAGCTTATGCGGTATGTTTATTGCTTAGAAGTTTGATCCGGTTTAGCTCTATGTAGGCCTGTCATGTCAGGCATGAGTCGGTGGGCGGGGCTACAGAATCAGGCGTTCTTCTTCTGTCGAGGCGGTGTTTCACCACACTCTGACGTTACAGCCTGGCACATTCTGAGATCGAGCGTTTGCTGGGCCTGGTGTCAATAAAAGCTTTTCTTTGATTAACAAGGAAGTTTTCATCTCTGAAACTTACAGGATATTCTTATATTACCATGACCTTTTAAATATCAAAAGCTCAAGGGAAGTTGATTTCTCAATTCATGACCGCTTTAACATGATTCTAGCATGTTTAGCACTCAATACTATATTTTAATATGTTGCTAGTACTGCAACACAATGTTAAATGTCACTTCCTGTTGCCAGTAGGTGGCACTATAATTCTAACTGAATGTTGATGTAACGGAGGCCAGCTAGTAGTTGCTGTGCAAGTAAACCTCACTCCTCTGATCTCAAGAGACGCTCTAGCGACTGACGCTAGAGGTTGCAGCCTTTAGCCTCCTTGTTAGAGCGTCCGACTCTCATGCCGGCGGACCCGAGTTCGAGTCCCGCTTGGAGCGGGCAGTTCGAACAGGAGGGGTTACATTGACATATAGATATGTTCAGGGCAGGACTCTATCAAATGTGACGTTTGGGGCAGATTGGACATTGCATGCCTGCGTTACAGCAACTTCCTGTTTCATTGTATTAATAGCATGCTTTAGCACTTATCTAAGTGTTGCTAGTATAATTAAAAATGGCTGGCCTGTTGCATTCAGGGCTTCGCTCCAAGAGACGTTTTTGTAGGTATTAGGACATTACATGTATGTACTGAATTTCGTACATATGCGTATAACGTGGCAGGAGGGGCACTTTGTTGAATTATTATAGGTGGTGCTATTGAGCCATTTTGCCACACCTAATTCTGAAACCCATATCAGATGTAACTTTCCACCAGTTCTGACAAAGTTTCATGAGTTTGAGCATGTTTAGGCCCTAAAGAATTTGATTAAGAAATGTTATGTTATGTTAAAACTGTGTAATCCCAAATGGGTGGATATTTTATGTACTATTCAAATACATATCTAGGAGAAGCCATAGAGCTGTTAAAGAGATCTCATATGTGATTTCCTTTTGTTCCTGTGAGAATGTGAACGGAGTATCTCCGTGAATGACTGCGAGACAAATCACTCCGGCGGTTTGCATACTGATGTGCCTGAGAGACGGAGGCCGTGATACGACGTGTCAAGCTGGAAGTTTCTAGTGTCTTGACTGTACTCCAACCCGTATGCAAACCAACCCACAGTAATCCTGTGACATAACAAACCCTTCACGTTCAATTACAGCCAGCTGATAACCTACACATCTTCTCTGACGGCTCCAAGTCCACTCCAAATGTGTTCTTCTGCCTTAGGGCGCTTGTGTTGAATCAGAAAGCCTTGGCTAACAGCTAACCAACACTGAGACTTTGAGAAACATAGCTGCTCTGTTCCGCTGACAGTTTGTTAATTACGCCGGCGAGCTGCTGGGATCTGAGCGTGGCGTTGATTAGATGCTGTTTTGGGCCAAAGGAAAGGGAGAATTTTCATTAATAGTGAACAGAATCATTAATACTTAAGCAATGCCATTAATAACATTAAATATACAGGCATTATGGTTATATGGCTTTATAGCCATTTAAACGTGAAGCTATGTGGACGAAATCAAACCCATTCACAGTCCCAATATTAATTATGTTCTGCTTTTAAATTTATAATTTGTTTACACTCACTTAGTTGACTGCATTAGCATTAATTAGTAATTAGCATAAATAGCATGTAATAATTTGAGTGATGAAGGGTCGTGTGACTTGATGGCTGTTTTATGGATATGAAGTTCTAGCCTCATAGTGTTTCATTAAAATGTGTTAAAAGTTATATTTTGCACTCCATTTAGGACCATGAAAGGGTTCATTTAATGAGAATCAAATCTTCCTTCACACAAAAAGGCTAAAAAATGCAAAAACAATAATTATTTATTATTTTAATTAGTATTTATTTTACTGACTTTGTTTATTTAAATATTTAAACATTAAAATGTATTAATACAAAAATAATAATAATCTTGGGGAAAATGGGAATCGTTATTTAAGGCTAATGATCTATAAAAATAGGAAAAGCTTGGATGAGATGATCTGCATTACAACAGAACATCTGGGTGATAACTGTTATAAAAGAATGCATCTTTATAATAAGTATTTATTGTACTGCATTCTTTTGTGGATTTATTTATTCTAATTATAAAATTAAACTGTATTGCATTATTCTTTTAAATATTTCATAATTTTTTTAAATAAATGAATATTACATTACAATAAAGATCACGGAATCATATAATATAATATAATATATATATATATATATATATATATATATGGAAAAATTAGGTGCATTATTTTAAGGCTGGTGATTATTAAAAAATAATTATATAAAAATGAGATCTTTGGGTTAAATTATAAAATTTGAGTGAAAATTGTCATTAAAGAATGCAGAAAATCTTAATCTTTATGAGTATGTTTTTTGTACAGTATAGTTTTTGAGTTATTGGTTATATTATATATATATATATATATATATATATATATATATATATATATATATATATATAATATATATATATATATATATATATTTTTTTTTTTAAATAAATAAATATTACATAAATTTTTAAATAACATGGAAAAACTGGGTGCATTATTAAGGCTAATGATTAAAAAGAAATAAATAAATATATAAATGAGATCTTTTGGATTACATTAGAACATTTGGGTTGAATTTCTGAATTTTCTGCAAAAATCTTTATAATAGGTATTTATTGTACTGTCTTTTAAGCTGATTTAAACATAAACATATTAAAATGTACTACATTCAAATTATTTTAAATATATTTAATATATACAAATATGGGAATCATCAGGCTAATGATTATTAAAACTGTTTTGGTTGTTTTACAGTAATGAGCATGAGATCTGAAATTTCGGTTTAAAGAAATGTCATAAAAGAATGCCACAAATTTCACATTTCTATATGCTTCATTGTCTTTATACTAAATAAAATGTATTTATATCAAATCAAAAGACTTTTTAAAGTTTGAAAGACATCTGTCCAACACATGAACGTACAGTAAGACATTACGACCTGAAGCTGTTATCTCTGAGAGAATATCCTGCGCTGTTTAGGCACGCGTCTGTATTATTGAACGGCTCAATTCTCATCTGAAGTCAGGTCGTAGTGCGACGTTTTCTTTATCATCTCCAGCTCATGGTTAGCTTGTCTTCTTGCCTTTATCTCCGAGGGCAGGTGTATCTGACAGAGACCTACACACTTAAACACACACACAAACACGCGCATATACACACAACTTTATTTATCACTCTGATAGGCACCGCAGATTTGGCAGCTAATCCCCAGAAACACCTTCAGCTCGGCGGGATAAATATCGATCTGTCCGCAGTATCTCTTTTCCTAAAAGCCGAACCGCCGCGTGATGAATGGATCTCTTTTTGTACTCTGTTGGCTGTGAAGTGAAGTTAGTCAAGTCCATCTGCTCCCTCGAAGAGTACAGTCAGACAGAAATTGATGTGCAGATTTTAATCTGTTTTTACATGGATAGATTATTTAGACAATTGTTTCAAAATTGTAATTAGTAATCTGTATCAGTTTTAGGTAATGTAATCTGACTACTTTTGGATTACTTTTGACTTAACTCGTTAACCACATTGATATTAATAGGATTCTTGCATCATATTGATATAAAAAAAATACAAAGTGAAAGAAATTATATTCCATTTTTGTTATCAACATCATGAACTGCATTAAAGATTATATTGTGCCAGGGTTTGTCAAACTGGGGTGTGCAAAGGAACTGCGAGGGGTTTGTAAATTGATAAAGAGAATGATTAAATAAATCATAAACATGGAGAATTAAAATACATTTTCTCAAATAAACTCAAAAATAAAACACTAAAAGGTGTGACCGTGTGACCGTTAACTGGCATCGTGAAATTGTGAACATGCAAATGTGTTAAATTATTGACTTGAATGTACATAACTTTCCAAATGTATCAGCTTACGTCATTTAGCACTGGTCGTATGTGAATCAGCAATCTTTATAGATGATAAAGACTAATTATTATGGAAAATCATTAAATTGTGAGCAATTTACTGCCGTCATTATGTGAATATCATGTAGTCATGTGATCTATAAAAAGTAACTTTGATGTGATTATAGGCATCTATATTCCAAGCACATCATTTGTGGAATCAGATTACTTAATATAGATTACATGTAATCAGTTACTATATACTTTAGCACTGGTCGTAGGCAAATTAGCAATTTTTATAGATGGGGAAAAAAACTTAATATTAGGAAAATCATTAAAGTTTGAGCAATTTTACTGTCATTATGTGAATAGCATCATGCAATCTATACAAAAGTAACTGTAATCTGATTATAGGTATTTTAAAAACAACATATAATCTAATTACAAGTACATCATTTTTGGAATCAGATTACGTAATCTAGATTACATGTAATCAGTTACTCAAAACGCTGGTCGTATGTGAATTAACGATTTTTAAAAATTATGAAAAAACACTAAATTATGAGCAATTTTACTGCCGCCATTATGTGAATAACTTGTAATCTATAAAAAAGTAACTGTAATCTGATTATAGGCATTTATATTCCAAGTACATACTTTTTGGAATCAGATTACATAATCTAGATTACATGTAATCAGTTACTCAGAGCACTGGTCGTATGCGAATTAGCCCTTTTTAAAGACTAATTAGGGAAAATCAATTAATTACCGTATATACCCGAATATAAGACGACCCTGAATATAAGACGACCCTCCCATTTTCCAGACTTATTTTTGGGAAAAAGGTGCTCGCCACCTCCGAACATTGCATTCTGTGACTCCAAATTTATTGGCAGCTTTGCAATTATTAGATGATTCTGCCTCATTCACGACCATAAGATTAAAGTTGGTGTCATAACTGTTTCGACGGTGTTGGTTTATTTGACCAACTTTTGAAGCTCTTTTCTCAAGATGATCTCTTGACTTCTCCATGGCGGCACTTTACTGTTTATTTAACTCATAACACTGTCACTAATTACGTAGCCTATCGTGTTGGCGCCCTCTACTGTTTCCCCCTGCTTTCTCCCTTTCCCCCGTGATTTTGTCTATATCGCGAATATAAGACGACCCCCCATTTTTCAGCCTATTTTTAGGACACAAACCTAGTCTTATATTCGGGTATATACGGTATGTGCAATTTACCACCACCATTATGTGAATGTAATCATGCAATCTATAAAAAAGTAACTGTAATCTGATTATCATCATTTTAAAACATAATATAATCTAATTAATATATAGATCATTTTTGGAATCAGATTATGTAATCTAGATTACATGTAATCAGTTACTCAAAGCGCTGGTCGTATGTGAATTAAGGATTTTTAAAGATGATAAAGACTAATTACGAAAAATCACTAAATTGAGCAATTTTACTGCCACCATTATGTGAATAACATGTAATCATGTAATCTATAAAAAGTAACTGTACTCTGATTATAGCCATTTTAAAGCATAAAACATAATTTCAAGTACTTAATTTTTTAAAAAAATTATTTGATGACATAATCCAGATGACATATAATCAGTTTTGCAGCATTGAGAAGTCTGATTCATTGTAGCGAATCGGTTTTGCTTTAATTAATCTCATTTGAGATTTTTCCAATGGCACTGGTAGGTTCCAGGATCTTGGCAAGATGTCCCACGTTTGCTGTTTTTATGGTCGTGGCTGCTCATAAATGTGAATAGTTGGCTGGAGGGCTGCTCTCCGTACAGCTGCCCACTCTGCCAGGCTGTGAAGCAACATTCGTCCTTTATCTTCCGGCGCTCTAGCCTCCTCCTAGGGATTTGATCCTTCATCCATTTTCCATGCCCTCGTTTTTTTCATTGCTTTGCTATTTATAGGACCCTATTTAGAAATTCTTTAACTCCCACTTTTTGATTATAGCCTCGGCTTCGTATGTGTTTTTTGATGCATTATTGAAAAATCCTGATGCTGTTAAGGCCTTTGAAAGGCTGCAGGATTAAGTCTGAATTTGAACGGCAGGTTGTTGGTTCTCTATCTGTCTTTTAAACACATTATGTGTAGCACTTTTAGGATACAACTGTATCTGTAGCTGTTTCTACAGTGGTCAATATAACTAAACGATTCGCCATTCAAATAAACAACACTGTCCAACTGTTGAAAAGATTTTCTAATGTTTTCTAATGTCTCAGTAAAAACAGTAGTATTGTTAAATATTATTACAATTTAAAATAGCTGTTTTCTATGTGAATATATAGTAAAGTGTAATTTATATCCTGTGATCAAAGCTGAATTTATCATCATTACTCCAGTCTTCAGAGTCACATGATCCTTCACTGATCATTCTCATATGAGGATCTGATGATCAACACACATTTATGATTATTATCAATGATGAAGACACTTGGTATTTTTGTGGAATTTTGATGCATTTTCTTCTTTTAGGATTCTTTGATGAATAGAAAGTTAAAAAGTACAGCATTTGTTTAAAAATAGAATCTTTTGTAATGTTATAAATATCTTTTCTGTCACTTTTGATCAATTGAATGCATCCATGCTATAGAAGTAGAAATTATTTTATTTTATTAAAAATTGACCCCAGACTTTTGAATGCTAATCCACTTTTTTTTTTTTTTTTTGTGTAGTGTAATATATTTTATTATATTGTTAAAACTGTGTTGAGATAATCCCTAGATAAAAACTTCTCTGAATGTTAAAATAAATATTATATGCCAGTACATTCACAAACCATCTTTCCTCTCGCATAGCTTTAATGTATATAGTTTTCATTAGTTGCATGTCATTAACTGCTTATTTTTAAAAAGGGTAGCTTGACTGTATTTAAAGGGGTCATGAATTGAGAAATCAACTTCCCTTGAGCTTTTGATATTTAAAAAGTCATGGTAATATAAGAATATCCTGTAAGTTTCAGAGATGAAAACTTCCTTGTTAGTCAAAGAAAAGCTTTTATTGACACCAGGCCCAGCAAACGCTCGATCTGTGACGTCAGAGTGTAGTGAAACACCGCCTCGACAGAAGAAGAACGCCTGATTCTGTAGCCACACCCACCGACTCATGCCTGACATGACAGGCCTACATAGAGCTAAACCGGATCAAACTTCTAAGCAATAATCATGCCGTATAAGCTCACGTGGGGAAGACACTGCGCGTTTGTTCATTTCTGATCACGAATTTGTTTCTAAACACGAGACTGGATTTGCAGACAGGATGAGATTACATGAACGAATGAAGTGAGTAAAAATGTTTTTTATATGTGATAGTATTGCATTGTTAGATATCATTTGAAATCATTTGATTATGTGTACGTGTCTAACAGAACATACCTTAGCACGCTGTCAAAGGCTGGAGAATCCTTTATTAGTGGTGTAGTTGGTTCATTGCGATTCGGGATCAGACTCGGACATGTATGGGCCAGGGCTCGTGAAGCCCAGCATCCCGGGGCTATGTGTTTTATTTTTTTGCACGAGTGTGTATATGTGTGTGTGTGTGTGTGTGTGTGTGTGTGTGTGTGTATGGTTTGCAGTTATATCCACCGATCGGTAAGTAATACAAAAATAACATTCCAATCAATCGCGGGTGGATGAAAGCTAAATCATTGTGTTTGTTTGATAAAGACGTTTTGCGAGCCCTGTGGGCGATTCATTCGGGTTGCCATTTCTCCACACGCTTTCAAAACAATCCCTCACGTGTATTAACAGGGGAGCTGAAGCTCATTAAATATGCAAATCCAATCCTAGCCGTGGGTGTTTACTTCCAAGTCTTCAGTGCGGCACGCCCATAAAAACCGAGCGCTCCAGGAGAGAGCCTCAAAACCAGGGTAGAAAATAGCCTATTACTTATTCATTATGATGTTTTTGAACGTCATAAGTTGACCTCAGACAACAGCATAAAAAAAAAAAAAAGCCAGTTCATGACACCTTTAAACTTGTAGCTTGATAAACACGTTTTAAAGCAGCTTCACCAAACACATTGGCACGTTGTTTGGCACGGCTTCCATGAATGACGCAGATGCGAAACATTCATCTCTCTTGAAACACCGTCCATTAGGCCGCATTACTCCTCTTTTAATACATTAGTCAGGTTCAATCTCCCGCAAGCCGCCACTTTGCCTCATCCTGACCTGTTTTCAAGCATAGCTCGATGAGTAACTCTTTAGGATTAGACAAATACGGGCACTTTGCTCAGTGTGGGAGAGCCAGTGAATCACAGATGTTACTGGGGGGAAAAAAAGCCACAAAGGATTGATTACATCAGAGCGAAAAGCCTCTTTCTTTGATTCTGGTCACCCCCACAGACTCAACAAATCTTGTGCTCTTTTCCCAGCAGGACAGCTTACGGGAGGAAGCAAATTTTTCACAAAGTACAGGTTTCAACATCACTCACTTTTTAATTTCGTACGGCTGAAGTTTGGAGGAGCCACTTTTGTGGAACTTGCACTGGCATTAAAACTCGTGAAATGTCAAACCTGGTGGCTGTTCAAGGGTTGCAACTATTCCCAATACAAACTGTATGCCCAACAGTGCTTTTCAGAACTCCTATTAAAGTCAACATGAAGCAGCATTCAGAATTTTATTTTATTTACATAAAATTTACATAATTGATTTAACCTTCATTTCACTGTTATTTATTTATTTGTTTGTTTATTTTATATTATTATTATTTTATCTTATATTACTTGGTAAGTCATAAGTGGAATGATTTTTTATGATCTCATCCACGCACCACTTCACAGTCTCCTCAAAGAGGCTTTGTCCCTCAGGATTTTTGTATATGACTAATCCACGTCAAACTTATTTTGTAGTTCTTACCCAAAACCAACCTAAGAGACAGATTTATAAAGGCGCCAAGCAAATGTTCTTGCTCTGGGATGTCCAAATCCAATTACATAGGCAGTTGTGTAACTATTTTGCCTTTTCGACCATTTCAAACATCATTTCAAGCACAGGAAATGACACAAGGAAAAATAAATAGATTTAGTTTTGCCTCATGATTCTTAGAGTGGTTTTTATTTACTCTGAGAAATATAACAGCTATGGCGACTGTTCACTAAACTAATCCATAAGTAAGCCAAGGCCGTCCCTACAGAGTGAGTGCCAAAAAATCTGCCTTAGAAGATTTCAGATAATGATTTGGACCATATTTTGACCAGTGTTGGGGGTAATGGATTACAAGCAACACAGTTACATAATCAGATTACTTTTTCAAGTAACTAGTAAAGTAACTCATTACTTTTAAATTTAAAATAAAATATCTGAGTTATTTTTTTAATAAGCAATGGATTTTATTGACTGACAGCTCTCCTGTCTCCATGTTGAGAGAAATAAACATGATGGTTATTGTAGTTCTAGACTAATGAGTATGCACTCACTTGCACGAATGTATTCCTCAAAATGAATAAAACAGTTAAATGCAAACTCTGTATATTATGCAAACATGCATTAACACAAATATACTTTATGTATTTAATCTCACTTTATAAAAAAAAAAAAAAAAAAAAAAAAAAGGCCTGCCCAGATAAGAAAAAGTAATGCAAAAGTAACATAACCTTATACACTGGAGAAAAACACCTGACCGTCTGGGACATGTCAGATGTACACATTTACTCATCTTCACATTGGACTCAAGAGTAGGTTTAAGATAGTTCTGTCTGTCAAAGTCAGTGTTGGGGAAAGGTACTTTAAAAGTAATGCATTACCTTATTTTGCTACTCCCTAGAAAAGTAACTGATTTTTCACAAAGTACAGGTTTCAACATCACTCACTTTTTAATTTCATATGGCTGAAGTTTGGAGGAGCCACTTTTGTGGAATTTTATTTTATTTCATTTTATTTTATTTTATTTTATTTTATTTTATTTTATTTTATTTTATTTTATTTATTTTATTTTGCATACAAGTGACTGAGTAATGCAAAATTCTCCTAATAAAGTTTTTAATTTAATTTAATTAATTTAATTTATTTTATTTAGCATAAAAGTAACTAAATAACGCATTTAGTAACATAAAACTCTCCTATTAAAGTTTTATTTTATTTTATTTATAATTTTATTTTATTTAGCATAAAATTAAATGAGTAACACAAAACTCTCACTCTAGCAAAATATCAAAATGCATTACTTTTAAAGTACCTTTCCCAACACTGACTTTGACAGACAGAACTATCTTAAACCTACTCTTGAGTCCAATGTGAAGATGAGTAAATGTGTACATCTGACATGTCCCAGACGGTCAAGTGTTTTTCTCCAGCGTATAAGGTTCCTCTTCACAACTAAAGCAAAACCAGGACATGAACCAAGAGATGAAGCCTTCTGAAGCTAAAATGGGTTTCCTGACTGGCAGAGTGAAGTCTTGGATCAGTGTAAAGTGCAGCTCGCACCCTGAGCACTGGATTCCCATTACACACCTCAGATCTCAGAAGTGTGTCCTTCCTTTCCATCAGCAGTCCACTAGATTTTCAGATGAGATTGTAAGGGTGTCATGCCTCTGCAAAAGTTGCTGTCATGATTCTAGGTTGAGCTGTTTGTTTTATCGTCTACCAGACAATCAGTTGTGTGGTGTGCATGCAAACATGACAGAAAACGAGAAGCCGTTAGTGTGTAAACGTGCTCAGGCCAATGAGCAACAGCAATAGTGATGGTTTTCTATAGCCAAACCTCAAAAAATCAGTAGATAATGTGAGAAATGCGATTATGTGTGCATACTTTACTGAAAGCTCTCGTCTTCCCATGCATTTGAGGCCTGAGGAGATATTATGGGCATTTCTAAGTAATCTAGGATCATATTGTGTCTGAAGCAGATGATTTACAGAGAAATCAATTTACAGATTGAGACATACAGGAAGAGGCAAAAAATAGCAGAGCGAGATACAGATGCTCCCTGGCAAACCCTGTCAAATGCCCATTATGACTGCAGTGTAGGAGCGCTTACATGGGAAACCTTCCGCCTGTATTTTTAACTAAGCCTATAAACATTCAATCCGTTACGGAATCTGATAGACATTGCACTTTCTGAAGCAAATGCAAGTGGATTTTTGACTGCAAAACTCACCACTAATGCCCAGCTTGATCTGATAACTTTGCTATTATTGTGAATGTTGGCAAGTTTCACAGTATTTACTTAGAAGAGTGGAAATAAATAAAACTAACCTTAAAATGGTTACGGCCCCCTTCATTTAAAAGGTGTCCAACTAATCAAGCGCTACTAATTATCACAATATCTCTATTATGATTTCTAGAACTCTGTATTAAAATATAGCATGGGATGTTACTATAATTTCAACTTGAGTGTACCACTTTTCAGCACATGATGTTTCAGTGTTCAGGGTTTTTATTATTAATATAATATTCAATGTTGTAATGTGTCCAATTACCCAGAGTCAGAAGCAGCAGTGGTGCTTCACTGAACACTAAACTCATTCAGTCAGCTTCAGAACATTTGGGTTTATTTGTCTGTCATTGTGCCCCAGAATACTGTAGTTGTTTTCCTTCTGCCGTGTGGATGTTGGTGTGTTTGAGGCATGAGCGCACTGCATTTAAGTTCAGTGCATTTCTAATTAGGTGACCCTAACATTTGAAGGATGCAAGTTTATTGAACTTAGAAAAGAAAGTTTGCATATGCGTTTTATGTTGGCTTTTATGGCTCATATAGTATGATATGAGAATATGAGACACGCCTCAATATTATGGCTTGTCTAAGTGCAAATAAGCCACCTTGCTGGCAGAGGCTATTTACACTAACTCCGCCCACTGACGTCTGATTGGGCCACACAAAATACCAAAAGATGCTACACTAGCCAGGTTTCCATCCAAGGATTTTATCCTCAAAATGTTTACAGATATAGCTGATGGAAATGCCAGTTATCGACACAATCTTTTTCTGTTTAACTTTAGCGTATACTTTCTATGTTGATACTTCAAATGAAAAACTGAACCGTGAAAAACTAGCTTGCACACTCTCAAAAAGGACGTTTTTTGTGTTAGGGCTATTTTAACACATTTTGTGTACTTTTATGTTGAATGTAATTTAAAAAAAAATTTTTTTATCCAACACAAAATGTGTTAATTGTCATCCAATCGCATTGCTGCCTACCTCACTCAGCAGGTTGTTAAGCAAATTAGCGCCTCTTTTTCACCGGTGGACGACTTGAATGCTCACATGTCAGGTAACATATTTAGATTTGTTATTAGAAACTATAATTTTTTTTAAATCTATAATGTGAAATTTTTAGGTACATTTCCACAGTTAGTGTCCTCTCCTGCTTACTGGTACCGGAGAAACGGTGCCATTATAAGCTATGTATTTGGATTTATTTGTTATTAGAAATGATAAAAAAAAATTGTTGTTTGTGAAATTTTAGAGTGGCTGTGACTGCTCATTTTAGGCCCCGTCCACATGGGGACGCGTTTAGCTGTATACGCTAAAATTTTGTATCGTATCAGCGTTTCGTTCACACGGATCCGGCGTTTTGGGAGCATGAAACCAATATTTTTTTTAAACCAGGTCCCAGAGTGGATAAATCTGAAAACGGCATCCTTGCATTTTTGTGTGTACAGCCAATCCGTATATTTTGTGAAACGTGATGTCATCACACCACGTCCCGCGCGGGAAAGACTAGAAAGGGATACAACTACGGGCACTGGGCACGCGTACATTAATATTGCGTCATTGAATTACTGTATTTGCGTTATTGTAAGGGTAGTTTTAGGGTGTAGGCGTTAATAAAACACAATCTGGTAAGATTTATTTAATTGTGAGATTTTGCCTCACTTCCTACCATTGCTGTACCCCTTCTAGCCACAACTCTTCTCTGTTTTTAGTGTATTTCTTTATGACAGTATCAGACTACTTACATTAAATGCGAATAAAGAGTCGACACTCAATATCTCCCAGTAATATCTTAGTAAGATGGTATTTAAATGCTTATTTTTTGATCAAAGCTTTATAGTTTTAAAACGTATAAAGCAATGCAATGTTGATTGAGAGATGAATAATAAACCTTCCTCAAAAACCTGATGATCATATTTTATAAAAAAAGTTGCTTCAGTCCAGTAAGTGTTTGTCTTGAAATTTTGCTAACAATATACAAGTTGTTTACTTTACACAGATCAGTAAAGATTTCACAGCAAGACATGTTACATTTATACTAAAATACCTTTTACTTAAGTATAAATTATCAATCAGACGACCAAAGTTATTTCATGTTGATAAATTAGAGGCAGATATGATACAGGGTTAATTATATCATAGACACATTTTGATACAATAAGCAGTCAATTGAAATGTCAGATGCACATATTTGGTCCACAGCATACGGCCCCTTCATTTAAATGATTCATTCATATCCGTCAGCATATAGTCATGATTGAATGTCAATGCATCGATCAGAGCGTAGTATAATCCCAAAAAAACCATGTGTTTGACGGAGCATCGTTCCATTTGCGGTCCCGTGTGGCCGTGACGCCGTGACAGGAAGATTTCCTCTTCAATCCTGCAATCTGAAACCACACATGTAGTTCCTGGAAGCCAGCATGAATAAGTAAGCATTGTTGTGATGGGCCGGTGTCCGCTGAAGTGACTGTCAGAGAGAGGGGGGGTGATTCTCAGAGGACGGCACTCTGACCTCCATCATCAGGCTGCCACGATCTGGGTAATTTCATCACGTCAGTGCAGATGACTGATTGGAAACTCGGGCCTCGCAACGTTTTTTTTTTTTTTTTTGTTGTTGCTCTTTTTAGATGGACAGTGGGAAGAGATGGCTGAAAGTCCCCGCGGACAGTCCAGGAAAGGCTATATGAGATCCACGGCAATTTTATTTCATCTCTTTTCATTTATTTATTTCCTCAGCGTCCTCGCACCGGTGTGTCAAGGATGCCGAGATAACCTCGCTCCCACAATTCACTTTGTATCCGAGTCCCTCTTCTGCTGGATATTGAGTTTGCTCAGCTGAAATCCTCCCTGCTCACTTACTCTGGATGAAAAAGTACTGGTTATGATGGATTTTTTTCTTTTGCCATTATATCAGTGCACACAATTTCCAGCATGAAGCATTCAGGGGGGAATTCATTAAACTTGTCATTATGAAATCAAAATTAACAAATGTTGTTTTTGTTTTATGGAATATTGCAATATTTATATATGCAATATTATATAAATATTACATGATTTATCGGTGCACATCTTTTTTTCTTTCTTTTTTATTCATGTGCTCTTATAATCTTGAATCAGAATAACTTCCTCTTCCTATTGCAGCATCTTCTCTTCTCTTCTCTTCTCTTCTCTTCTCTTCTCTTCTCTTCTCTTCTCTTCTCTTCTCTTCTCTTCTCTTCTCTTCTCTTCTCTTCTCTTCTCTTCTCTTCTCTTCTCTTCTCTTCTCTTATGATGAGGGCGGGGCAACCTGTCACTCACATGAGATCCACCAATAGCAAACCACAACCATTCAATTAATTCTCCACGGACAAAATCAAGCCCCGCCCTACATTTGTTCTTGTTTGAGAAGCCGTTTCCCTCAGATATACGTCACCATAGGGACACAAATACTATCATGCTGACATCTGCATTTTATTCACTAACCAGTACTAGTTTAGCATTGTATATGCATATAAATCATTGAATGATGATCATATATGATGAAAAAATGCATATATCCAGATGTGTTACACCGTCTTGATTCACTGTTTTTATTGTGAAAATAAAACATTTTCTTATTTTACAGTTTTTTTTTTGTTTTGTTTTTTGCTCTAGAGAAATGTAAATCATTTGTTGATGTCCATAGCATATTGAATTATTTTCTGGCATTTCTAATAAATACGTTTAATTAAATATGCTTTTAATGCAGTTAACACATTTTCATAAACAATGCCTGTTTCCCCCACTTACACAGTATTTCATAATTGTCGAGTTGTGATGATAATTAAATTGAGCCATACAGAGTGCAAAGTACATATGTTAGTCTAACCTGGATTTAATTTACAGTATAAATGATTTTGCAATCACTGTGTTTTTCTAAGTTTCTCCATCATAAATATCTGCAATGGCATGGTTGGGTAAGTTACTTTAGCTACTAATTACATCTTCAGTAATTAGATTACTGTACAAAATACTCTCGCTAAAAATATATATTGATTTCCTTTCTAAATCCCATACCAACCTCAACCAGTTGAATAATGCAAGGATAGACATGAAATAATAAATAATATAAAACTGCATGAACTGACCAATAGGCTATATTAAAAGGGGTCCTATATAATGGCCAGATGTAAAATAAGTCTCTGATGTCCCCAGAGTGTGAAGTTTCAGCTCAAAATACCACACAGGTCATTTTTTTATAGCATTTTAAAATTGTCACTTTTTGAGGGTGAGCAAAAGCACGCCATTTTTGTGTGTGCCTTTAGATGCAAATGAGCTGCTGCTCTCTTCCCCTTTCTAGAAAAGGGGGCGGAGCTTCAAGAGCTCATGTTAGCAGCTCAGATTACCTCATGCAGACACACACTGAAAATGTCAGAAACTGTTCAGCCTTTTATGCTCAAACCGGAGTCAGACAATGATGGAGAGACTGAAGAACAAGTGACAACATGTAGAATGAGACAAGACGTTTCTGAATGGATAGTTGATGAATTTTTGAGTTAACTATCTTCAAGTCATCGATTAGCATATTCTGTCATGATAATCTATAAATCGCTCATGTGGGAACTGTTGTAAGATGCACAGAGCCAGAGAATATCTGCTGAATGAAGAGAGAACAGTGTAGTTTAGTTTAATTACAGTTATAACTTATGTTGTCATCTTGCTTTTATGACATGCTATTGCATTTGTGTTCGTACTGTATTGCAATAAATGTGAAAGACGGATGCGACAGCTTGAGCGACTCCCAAATGTGCTCGACTACAACAACTCTTCCTCTTCTCAACATGGCCTTTGTTGTGTGTTCCCGGGGGCGGAGTTTATGTAAATCTTAGGATTAGTGATGTCACTGACCCGTGAAGAAGCTCGTTGTAGTCCCTACCAGCCGTTTGTCATAGTCCTTAAAAAGCAATTTCTGTAAAATAAAATATCTCCCTTTGCGTTGAGCTTTGAGCGTCGTAACTTTGCAGAAGTTGTTTATGCTCAAACAGCAACATTACACACTAACTACAGTTAAAAAGTGAAATCATAATCAACCACCCTTTAAAGGGAGAAGATTACATATATTAAAAACATGCATTTTAACATTAGATGTACAATTTTGATTGATTCAATTCCACTATTGTTTAATATACAGTAGAATTGATCTATAGGATTACATAAATTAAATTACAGCTGAATTAAGAGCAATCACTTATTTTACTTAAGTAATTAAATGACAGTAATTAAATGCTTAGTCATGTATTACACCCAATGCTAAATGACAGTGTATATGAGAATTAATTTGTCTAAGTTGCACTTACATTAAAGTGTTTAAGTTGTATAAATATTGATATTTTACTGTAAAAATATGACCTACGTGCACAGGAAATCATGAAGAAAACATACAGTACAAACATCTAAGGTTTAGATGAGATTGAGCTGCTGATAAAATTTTAAGTGGCCGTGCCACACGTAGCCAACGCATCTGGAGCTTTAGTGCTTCACACACATTAATGTTTTAAAATACCAGCTCTGCTGGAAAGAGCTGTCTGTGTTTTCCTGCTTTGCAAGGCCAGGCAGTACATTTCTTCGCTTTTCACCCATTTGTGAAATACATGGGAGACCATTTCACCAGGAGCATTATATGCTGTCAGGATAGGAACTAATTATATAGGGCTTCCAGAAACGATTCCTCAAGCCCCATTAGGTCTGTGCCATGCCAGCGTACACCAGAGAAACTCACACTACTGATATATCACTGGGGCATAATTGTATTTCATATCGCTCTTCTTAAACTTTGCTTAGTTAAATGAACCGTTGGAATATAGTAATTTAAGAGAAACAAATCTAATGCAGCTTTGATATTCTGCGCCAGTGGAAGTGTTTTAGAAAACTTCAGCAATCGGCACAAACCCAAGGGAAAGACCACTCATGTGGAAAGATGCATCTCCAATAGTGTTGCATGCAGGAATCATTGACAGAAATCCCAAGGTTGCGAGATTTTTTTTCCCAATGCATTGGAGACCCTAAAACCTAATTGAATTCATCCTTCTTCATAAGTACAACAGAGGCATGTGTTCCTAAGCTCATGACAAGATCACTTTTTTATTTATGTATTTATTTCTACTCCAATTATGTTTCAAACCACAATGGGGGCAATATCCAGGATGTTTATCAACGCTTGGCAGTCTGCGCTCAATTGAACATGCTCTCGTTTCCACTCGCTCAGGGCGTTGGTTCATTTGTGTGCATCTCTGTATGAAACCCATGTAAGGAAATGGAATTTCTTTAAATATCTCGGGAACATTTATACTCAAGTATGCATGTGAATCTTGAGGATCGTATAGGTTGTTTTTAAGCTGCACGGTCTTCTAAAATGATCCTTTTGAACGTGTGGAGTTGTTTTTAGCATGTTAACGTTGACAGCAGAGCTAAATTTAGTCATCTGTCTGTCAGTGTCTGGCACAGAAATCACCTCATTCTATTTTTCCTTTTCCCCTCAAGCGGTGGATATCCCTCAACCATTTCAAAAGGTTTAAGGCAAGAAGTAAAGATCCAGCAAAAATCCAGTTTAAGAGGAAGGCTTGTTTTATTTGATATTTATTGTACGTGAACGCAAGTAATATGTAATTATTTATATGTTCCATTATAATATTTATAATACATGTTATGTTCATAGTTTTATATTTTATACAAATAACTACATTATATGTATATCATAATTTTATATTTTATAAAAATATATTTTTACAATTTTGAGTGATGACCTAAACAAATAATTGAATTAAAATCAGAGCTTTGAATAATAAAAATAAAGTGATTATTTGTTTTGTTTTGTTTTATTTTTTTGTTTTTTGTTTGTTTTTAGTTTTGTGTTTTTTTGTTTTGTTTTTATTTTAGTTTTGTCTTGTCTTGTTGAAACAATACACATTTCATGTAAAAAGTACAAATAAATGAGACCATACAAAATAATAAAAAGTTAAAGTTGTGCAATAAAACATGAATTACACTCATAATTATACTCAGAATGTTTTCATACAATATTAGTCATTTCTGATTTTTTTTTTTAAGTAAATCAAAAAAAAAAAAGAAAAATGTTTTACACACTATATTAAGCAGAAAAGTTTATTTTTCACCATGCAATTTATATACTGTACACATAATAGACAATATATTGCAAACAGACTTTGCTTTGTGAATCAACTTTGATTTCTGTTGAATTTAGTTTTCTATAAACCTCAAATGATTCGTAAATATATGCTTTACGCATGAATACCCACAAATACTAATGAGATC